>OX439136.1:6019664-6147164 GCA_949318235.1 Ecdyonurus torrentis
CTAGAAGCATAGTTATAGTTATTTTAAACAAGTATACACTTTCATAAAGTTGTAATTATTAATTTACGGTACAACATACAGCTTCTGAAAGTTCTGCTTTTTTTTTTTTTTTTTTTTTTTTTTTTTTTTTTTTTTTTTTTTTTTTTTTTTTTTTTTTTTTTTAGGGAAATTATTTATAAAGAAATTTGCTAAAAATTTATTCCTATAATGTAAAATATTTTTAACTCATTATAAGGCAATGGAAATAAATGAATTAATTTTGTCCTGTATTTTTTTATTTTATTTATATAAAAAAATTTATGTTTATATAATTATATATATAAAAAGTATTTAATTTAATTTTAATGAAAAAAAAAATTGTTGAATTATATCCACGTTATTTGAAGGATTAAAAAAAATATATTCTTGTTCACTTATTTGTATATAATAAAATTGAGAGCACTCGATGTTTTTTTTTATTATTATTTATTTATTTTATTTAAAATCAATAATTTTTTTTTAAATGTTTATGGAGAGAAATGGTGAAAGAAAAAAGAAATTAAATGAGGGGGGAGAACATGAAGTTTTTTTTTTTTTTTTTTTTTTTTTTAGTCACATACATGATTTCATTTCGCAATTATTTTATTTTCCTCCATATTTATTTGCAACGTCAATAGAAATATTATTTGTGTATGTATACACACAAATTTAGACGGAAATTGAAATATTTTTATCATAAACTTTGAAAATTGAATAAAAAATAGTATTTTTTTTAATCTAAAATATGTATCATTATTTTATTAAAATTGTGGTAGTTTTTTTTTTCTCTCTTTTTTTTTTAACAGTACGTTTTCTATTAATTTTGGTTGCTTGTGTTTATTTTACTTTCCCCAACTCCCCCCAATACTACGTATGTTTAAAAATAAAGTATATTAGTTGATTCCAATCACGGAATATAGAGACTGTTGGTTTAAACTATGCTGAACTGCAAAGTTAATTTTTTACCTCCGACGAAATTAAGCTTTGCTGCAAAATCACTGCTGCTATACAACATATTAAAGCAGTAGACGTCCAACCACAAAAAGCACTACATATAGTAATTTATAATTATGTTGTATAGATAAATTGAGAAATTTCTTTTAACCGTAAATGAACAGAATAATTTACATAATTTACGATGCATTTATGTCATTATATCATAAATTCTACTAAATTAAAACAATATATAAATATTTATGAGGTACAAGTAATATAAAATTTATGCTATATGTATATATATCTTAGTTATTATGCAGTATAACATACGTAGATTATGCTGTATTGAACAAAATTGGCAGAAAATAAGCTATAGCATAAATATTACGTATTTATTTTTGTATTTATTTATATGAGTAATAATACAGTTTTACGTTTGAATTTGGCAAATAATTTTTCAATTCAAAATTTCTATTTTAGTAATTTAATTGAAATTTTAAACATTAAAATTTTTTTTTATGAAAGTACATAAATTTTTAACGATGAATATTTCACTCGTATTTTTCTTATTTTACCCAGCTTTTTTAAATTGAGATACATTTTTAAAACTTAATAATGGGTAGAGAATAAGAAAAGGATGGAGGCAGAGAGAGAGAGAGAGAGAGAGAGAGAGAGAGAGAGAGAGAGAGAGAGAGAGAGAGAGAGAGAGAGAGAGAGAGATATTCATAAAAAAAACTCCACGAAGAAATTGTATTTAATTTATTTTAATTTAGCTTTATAAAAAAATAAATAAATACACTAATTAAAGTAACGCAATGAAGTAAGGTATATTACTAATAATTAAGAATATAAAAAAAGGTCTTTTTATTTATATTAATTTGCTTAATAAATTAGTTTACATTTATTTTAGTTTTGTATAAATAAAAAAAGACTTAAGTATAGTAAATAAAAAAAAGGAGCAAATAGAGACTAAAAAGCTTTAACTTAATTGTAATTTAACGTGTCACTTTTTTGTTAGGACAATTCATTCCAATTATTTGAGTAAAACCAAGCAAGTGACAAAAAGAGTATCATTTACAGTAATTATTTTACCTCTCTCTCTCTCTCTCTCTCTCTCTCTCTCTCTCTCTCTCTCTCTCTCTCTCTCTTTTTACATTTTATAGTCAGCTAATTGTATTTATTTAATATATAAATTGATTGCATAGCAACTATATACAAAAATATTTATCTCTATTACGAGTAATCAGACCATTTGAATAATATTTTTATAAGCAAAAAAAAATTTAATACAGTATACCGTATACTTTCGGATATGCCAACTACAAATACATGTAAAAAGCATAATCAAACACTATATGGTGAAAGTACGATATGAAAAAAATAAATTATAAATACAGGTGAAACCCAGCATCCAGGTAGTACAGTTTCAGCCAAATGAAAGGTAACTATGTAAACTTGATGCTTTTTTGCGCGCCTTTTTGCGTCATATTCACGTGCATTACGAGGCGTTTTTGACTTGCTGGCTAAAGCAACTCACCTGATAGATAACGCTATACCTGAACCCGCATCAAAACACGTGAATATGTCATAACAATATCGTTTACAAATTAAATTTGAGTTGCGCAAAATAGCAACATGTTTAAATGGTTACCTTTCACTTGTCTTCAACTGTACACAAAACGTTCACCAGAATTTAGTGTTGTAGCTTTACCTGCAGTTAACAGCAATTGTTTGAAAGCTCGAAATGTTTACTCTTGCGTTCTTGGTTCTTGTTTCCACGGTTTCTCTAGGCTGTCATGGCGAATGCCGGGCTGTGTACTTAGGCCGTGGCCGGCCCGTGTGTGCTTTTCCATTAATTGGAAAGTCCTTACCTGTCGATAAGACAATGTCTTGACTATCCCACTGGGATTGGTGTATAGCACGATAACACAATATGGCAAGCAAAATAAAATATAATAATAATAATAAAAAAAAATATATATATATTATAAATTTCTACATAATAATAGATATTATCGTTGTGACGTGCTATAACCAATCACAGGCGACGTGACTATACATACTAAGTACACTTCAAGTAATTGCTACTTTGGCATTATGGAACCATCTTTTTAACGTTTCTTGTAAGGTAAACAAAATCAAAGAGGCTTTTAATTTCTAAATAAGGACTACCATGAGATATTGAATTTTTACATAATTAAAACCAGTGAATAATAATAACACTTTTTTTCTTTGTTACATCCATTTATATACTTAAAAATGTAAATAGCAATTATATATATATATATATAGATATAGATATAGATATATATATATATATATATATATATATATATATATATATATATATATATATATATATATATATATATATATATATATATATATATATATATATATATATATATATATATATATATATATATATATATATATATATATATATATATATATATATATATATATAATATATATGTATTATTTTCTATTACTGTAATATTACGATAAACAGAGTCGGTGTATAAATACATTTTAATCTGATAGTGTTATTAAAATAATAAGTACAAAAAGATTAATGTTGAAACAAACAAACGATGTAAATAGCTTGCATAACACTCAGACAATAGGACGCCGAAGATAAAGGTTAAAGAGAGGTTAACAAAAATTGAAGTATACACAAACATTCAAGCCTTGTAATTGCGAAATAATTATAAAATGTAACTACGTAACAAATAATAATAATACTTTTGTTTGTTTGTAGAAGTAAGTTGAGTTTAATGAAATATAAGTGAACTATTACGTAACTATATAAGTTATAGTATATTATAATGAAAGTTGATTTTTTTTTAAACAACAAATTTTATTTTTATTTTTAAACGTAAATGTCAATATTGTGAGATATAAGTGCGTTAAAATATGCTATTGCATTATTATTTTTATACTATTGAAGTATCAGAAATGAAATAGAGAGAGAGAGAGAGAGAGAGAGAGAGAGAGAGAGAGAGAGAGAGAGAGAGAGAGAGAGAGAGAGAGAGAGAGAAGAAAATAGGTGTAATGGTCACATTCGTTTTCTTTTCTTTTCTTTTTTTTTTTTTTTTTTTTTTTTTTTTTTTAAAGGAATTTTTTGTTTTTGAAAGTCTTGTATATAAGATTTAATTCTAAAACTTGAACTGTAATTGTGATTTAGTGAATTAAATGCACTACTTTTGAAATTGCTATTATTACATGCAGAGAGAGAGAGAGAGAGAGAGAGAGAGAGAGAGAGAGAGAGAGAGAGAGAGAGAGAGAGAGAGAGAGAGAGAGAGAGAGAGAGAGAGAGAGAGAGAGAGAGAGAGAGAGAGAGAGAGAGAGAAGAGGTTTGAACTGCTTAATAAATAAATAAATAAATGAATAAATAAATAATCGTCTTTATTTAAAAAAATGCGTAGATAAAAAAAAATACAATTTTTTGAAAGGGCGAGGTTTAAGCCTGACAATAAGTCTGGCCCACTCTTACACCTAACCCTAATACAGTTTTTAGAATATAATATTATTGTTTAAATTTTAGTTTCAATGCAAACACAACCTAATTATATATAAAATAATAATAAAGTAAAACAAGGAACATAAAGCAAAAACTGATAATATGGTGTAGAACTATAGGTTTTGTATATTATGATATGATATTTGGAGTAAAATAGTAATGTATAATGGAAATTTATATAACTTTTGTATAGTCATTACACAGGATAATTTAATGCTGAATCATTGTACATTGTATACAATAATGTTAATTTTCGCAAACTTGATTTGCAAAATAGTTTGGAGGTATGTATATAGAATTGAAAGTGATTTAATATGTGTGAACCGAGCAGATGTGGTCCAGACGTCAATATTACCAGCGTGTTTATGTATACATGTCTATATATTTGTAATGTATTCAAATTATTAGTGAAACCAATGGTGCTTACCCAGAAAGCATACCAGCAAATCACAGTTGCCGCGTATAAAAAAATATCTTTATCTTAGCGGCATAATCATCAAGTGTTTTTGTTATTATTATTTGATTTCCTATCTCCACACTCGAAGATGTGAGGGCTATTATGCGTTTACCGGGTTCACACTGAAGCCTGTGTGAAGTTTATATTATATTTTATTATAATAAAATAACATTTAGCTTTACAACCCCATGATTAAAACTTGTATGGAATGCCGTGCCTTGATTTTCAAAAGTTTGGGTTCCTTTTATGTTAGAACGTACACATCGAGCTAAAAATCAGGTCCAGTTTGTAATCAATTTCCTGTTCAGTTATAATCGCCATTACTGACCCTAAAAAAAAAAAAAAAAAAAAAAAAAAATACGCAGCACTTAGACAAATAATTCCAATTTTTTTCCAATATAATGGGAAAAATTTCAAATAGAGCACAACGTTAAGAAATGAAAAGAATTCAAGATCAATATGTTTGTGTTGCGTATTTGGCGTTCGTCTCATGTGTTTTACAAGACATACACAAAAAAAAGAGCATATATCACGTAAATATTATATTGGAAATATTTTTATGTAACACCATACTGATGTATGTACGTTTCTTTTCAATTTATTCAATTCTCTTGTCTTGTTTATTTTGATATTAAAAATGTCAAATATATAAAAAAAATCAAATCAAAAAATATATTTAGAAAATGTCATGGTATAAAATATATAGGTCCTTCTATTTATTATTATTATTTTTCTTCTCTCTCTCTCTTTTTTTTTTTTTTTTTTTTTTTTTAATTTTAACCCTATTTAATTTGGAAATTATTAAATGACAAATAGATATATCTTTATTCTATTTAGAGGCCACAAATAATATATAAAATACCGCTATAGACACATAAAGTATATACAATGCATTGGGGAAAAATGGTAAATGTAGCAACATAGCTATTTTAAACTCAAATTAAATTAACTACAAAATCAACGTGTTGATGTCAAATTCATGGTTAATAAGGTATATTAATTATCAATCTTGTGTTCTAAATGATAAAAAAGTAAGTTGACAAGGGCTTTAAAACAGGAAAAATATCGAAGCTGGCTCAATATTTGTGTGTAGTCTACAGAACGGACTATACACTCTCGTCTGGCATGATTCAACCAAAGTTTACTGTCAAAGTCTTTTACAGAATTATGTCTTTTAATTTTACTTATAATTTTATTAGTATAATAGCCTATTCACATGGAGCTCTTTAATATTTGCATATAAATTTGATTTCTTGAAAAATTCAATGGTTTTAAATGAAGGTTGCGTGCAATCAAATTGTATATTTCTAGAAAATATTGCTCCGTGTGAACATGTCATAAATGTTGTCTAGTATACCTTACTTTACCTTAAATGTTTCTAAAGCGTCGGTTCAATATTGGCTAAAAAAAAAAAAAAAAAAAAAAAAAAAAAGTTTATTAGCTGAATTTGTGGCAAAGTGGTTTGACGTGCGTAGAGGTCATGACTGAAAAGTTCACTTTTCAACGCAGCAATTTTAGGGACCGTGGCAACGTCACTAAAGTCGCACACTCGTGTTCTCTTCAAGTAGTTGCCCGTGCATGCGTATGTCAATATTATCACTGATGAGGTGTTTATATTTATGTCACAGGCCAGTGATCATAGTAATGACTTAACACCAAATCAGAGGTATCTCGGAACATTTTACCAATCTATATCTTTCTCATTCATTTCTATTAAATCATATGTTGGCTTTTATCCAGTTGGTGCGTAGAACAAATTTCATTTTCGCTTTGTATTGCTAAGGGATATTGGAAAATAAAGTTCTTCTTTTCCTTTTCCTATATATTGATTACTATAATTATAATTGATTACCACTTACCGACGGTAACACTAATTATAATTGTTCACCATTTTTTTTTTTTTTTTTTTTTTTTTTTTGCTTCATTTTTTGTTTAACAGCATTACGTAACATTTTCATTGTTATTATTATTTTCCGTTTAACTCTTGTGTAAAAGTTTCACTTTCATATCTCTCTTCTTAATAATATGAATAATTAAATGTGATGAAAAATTAAGTGATTATAACTTCTAAAATATTCAAAACTAGAACCTAGTAAATATTTATACATAGAAAATGTTTTACTGGGAAAAAAAAAAAAAAAAAAAAAAAACGATGAAAATATAAATCTAAAGCTTAAATCTTCAAAAAAACTAAAAGCTAAAAGCTCATACAGTATTACTTTTTTTTTTATCCTTCTTTTTTTTTAGGATTTGGAAATGTATTCTTTTTAAAAGATGAGCTTTACTTGTGGATCAAACGTATTTTTCTTCTACATTCGTATCTATTTTATTTGATATACAATATCCTGTTTCAATTGAAAGATTTTGACCTTTTACTTGTCGGTTCAATATATATATACTTTTTCTTCTTCTTTCATTCTTATTTTTTTTAGCTTTAGGCAAATAAGCTAGTCAAATATATATACAAAAAATTTACTGTATAGACTTTACATATTCGCATATAACTAAATCAAGAATTTATGAATTGAAAAGAATGAGAGAAACAAATTTATTTCAATAAAAATAAAACTTTTTTTTTTCTTTTTTTTTTTTTTTAGAAATACTCCTGTGTATTATGTACCGTGTATGTTACAAATTCATATTATTAAATAAAATTGTTCAACTTTTTTTCTAATATATAGTTGTACCAACATGAGAAAGGGAAATGAATTGTTTTTTCCATAAACTTTTTTCCACTACCTTCTTATTATTCTTTTTTTATTATTATAAATTTTTTTTTTTGATGATGTTACTATATAAACATGTAATTTTTTTCAAACTTTTAGATATTTAATTTATTTCAAATTTTAAGATAGCATTCAATAAACAAACTGGTTACTAAATTTGTGACACTAAAATTTTGTGCCAATGGCCTTATTATTAGTGTTGAAATAAAATAATGTATCATCTGCGAAGGTTAACTAAGATAGTTACTAAAAAATTGTATGGGGTTTCATTTTGACTGTTATATCACGTATCTGACGTCACAATGTACCACCGCCAATCACAGTCACCGCTCTGGTCACGTGATAAATTTAAACCCTTTCCCTCAAGTTCTTAACCCCTATCACGGCCCCATTGGTACATTGTGACGTCAGATGCGTGAAATAACCGTCAAAATGAAAATAAATGAAATAGATACAAAATCAACGTGTTGGTGTCTAATTCATGGATAATAAAATATGGTAATATTTAATCTAGTATTTTAAATGATAAAAAAGTAAGTTGACAAGGGCTTTAAAGGTTTTGACGAGAGCACTACTTGGTATTTTAAAGGGATCTATTCTCTAGCTCATCATTTGATTGCAAAAAAAAATATTATTATTATTTTATTATCTTGCCTACAATACTTTGAAATTAAAATACCACATTAAAGCAGCTAAAATATAAACATCTTTATTGTATGCCTTAAAATTAAAAGCCTAGTAAAAAAAAAAAAAAAAAAAAAATCAAACTTATGCCAAATCGTTAATTTTTTTTTTTTTTGTAATGTTCATTTATATAAGAGTGAACAATTATTTTATTATAATATGCTATATATTCTCTGGCTTTTATCCATATTTAAAATAATTGCTTTTTATACGAATAATTAGACATTATTATTATTCAATGTGTAATGTATGTAAGACAAGTATAGTAGTTAGTAATTTAAATCCATCCATATTATAATTAGTATTAAGTCATGTCAAATGTTAATTCCTTTTGTTCACTCTACATAGGCTTTGACGTCTTTAACTTTACTCATGATGTTAGTAACATATTATAGATATATATAGGTTAGGTATGTAGGTATTATGGCCACTTCATCTCTCTCTCTCTCTCTCTCTCTCTCTCTCTCTCTCTCTCTCTCTCTCTCTCTCTCTCTCTCTCTCTCTCTCTCTCTCTCTGTACGATAAACACGAGGCATTGTAATCATTAATGGTCTACTAATTAATATAAGTACACGTGTATGAACAGTATGGGGGGGGGGGGTTGGGGTAAGTATTGAGGGGTAACTTAAGTCCTATTTGTATAATCACGCTGGTGTTAAAAAAAATGTGCACACTGTCGTCAGAAAAAAAAATGGGTTTCATATATGTGTAGAATTATTATTACTTCTCTAATTCTAATTATTTAGATAATTTGTATTATACGCACAGATGGTACAAACTGAAGAGTTATTAACTTTGTGGTACAAAGATAAATCGTTCGCACTTCTCAACGGAGAGAAAACTATTGGTGCAAAATTTCAAGATTATTTTAGTATCTAGTTTTTTTTTTTTTTTTTTTTTTTTTTTTCTAATCATAGGTATCGGAAATAGTCCATTAACAAACTATTATGCTGAAGACGTTTGCATATATTTTAAATTATGTTGAAGAATATTAATGTTATAAATTATAATTTTATTTTATTTTTTTTTAAATTTTTTTTGTTAAATTTGCGAGCTGACGTTGGACTATCCGATTTACTAGCGATTCAGATTTACGTTCTACAGAAATTGAAATGAGAGTTAAAAATTATCACAATATAAAATTGGCTGCTCATTTTTTATTTCTGTTTTACTTGTTAATTTAAACACAATTTTTAATCGATGTCTGTATATCTGTAATTTGAATTTCAATGTCACCGTGTACGTATTGTATAAAAAAAAAAAAACGTGGTCAAAAGAAAACTAAATATCAGTTTAAATATTAAGTATATTGTAAAATTTAATGATAAATATATAATACAGAAAAGACAAATTATAAAAAAATTATTTCCAAAAATGTATTCTTGAAATACTTGGGGAGGAGGGATGCTATGGTTATATTCAAAAGGCATGAGCGCACATTTAGCGTGCATAGAAAACAGGGTTTGTTCAAAGAAGAAAAAATATTTAAAAATTAGAAACGTGCTATTTTTATACGCTTGTATATATTATGGTATTTAAATATATATTAAATATGTTTCAAATCCCTTGGATTAAAGATTGTAACGTAAGTAGAGAGAGAGAGAGAGAGAGAGAGAGAGAGAGATCTGTAAGGAAGAAATATATAAAATTTAATTCTTTTCCAGAATATTGACACTGTAAATATAAAAATAAAATTTTATATTTCTTGAATTTTTCTTTGATAATTCTTAAGTTGTATCTCATAGCAAAACATATCATCTCTCTTAAAAAATCTAAAAAAAAAAAAAAAAAAAAAAAAATCTTTTTTGATAATATTGGCAAAGAAAATATTAAAAATTTGAATATTAGCGCCCTTCAACGGGAGTTAGTTGAATTATTATTTAGAGTATAAGGTGGATCAATAAAATACCCTCTGTTACAAGAAAAACAACCCTCTATATATTGCCTCAAGCAAACTACCCTCAATACTTAGCTTACTTTTATTTTTTGCATTAGAGAGAAAAAAAAGAGAGGTCATAAAAATTAACCCCAAAGTAATGTTCTTTCTAACCTTATTGCAAACTTTTTTTAAACACATTTTTATGTTTCATACTTTTTTTTTTCCTGAATATTGTCAACATTTTTTATACGTATACAAGGTTACTCTTTTTTTTTACACATATAAAAAGTCTGTTAACTTTTTAAACTTAAGAACGTTCAACTTTTTTTTAAAGGTGCAATTCCTTTAATAATTTTGTGATATTTTTATACTTTTTTATTATAAATTTATGTTATATCCGAAGCATATAAATGAACCATCATCACACATTAAAGGAAAAATCAAAGATGCTATTTTTCTATGGAATTCAATTATTTTTCAGCTTACATATCTATATTTTTTTGTGAAGATTATTGTGTCAGCTACCCCTGATAAAAATTTCAGGTTTAGTCAGTATTGAAAAAAAAAATCAATTTCAGGTGATGGTTTTATTTGTAATCACTTAATCGTCATTACTTACCCCTAAAAATGTCAATCAATTGTGTTTATGCTACACAAGAATTGTTGATAAAATCAAGAGACATTATTAATGATCAATTGGTAAACACAAGTTTGACCAATTTACTGAGAAATGGGTGTGCAAAATCAACAAAAACAAGGTCAAGATTACCCCAAATGAGTTAACGTAAACCCAATTTTATTATACGTATTTGATGCTTCATTTTGTAAGTTATATTTGGAAATATTTCAATGTTTGTAAAAATATTTGAGTTTTTTTTTTTATTTTTATTATTATTATTATTATAGTAACGTAAAAGAGAAAGTTCTAATGCTAATATTAATATAAGTTTACTACACAGAAATTTTTAATAATGTTGGAAATTAAGATAAAATTTAGTTTATAAAAATAAGTTAAAAATTACACTATACTTTTATTTCTTGAAAAAAATATATATATTTTTGTTGTTGTATTTTTTTTTCTTTTAAATTGTATCAAGAAAAAAAAAGTTTTTAAGTTCTTTAAATACTTAGGACTTTTTTTTTTCTTCTTCCGTAAGGAAAACTCCTTTTTTTTTTTTTTTTCTTTTTTTTTGTCGGATTAAAAATGTCTCGCTTCCCACACTGTATTTTTCAATGGGACGAGAAAGAGGGCGAAAAGAGAGAGAGAGAGAGAGAGAGAGAGAAGCAGCTTTTTAAAAGCCTTTAATAAATTTCTGCAAGCTTATATTATAAGAAAACAAAAGTTGTTTATGCTATATTCTTACTCAACGTTAACGAAAAACTTTTTACTTTATTATTATGGCAGAGAAAAAGCTTGTCAAAAATCACATATTGTTTTATTATGTAATGAGGTGAGTTGATACTTCGCCGGTGTTCGTGCCCAAAACGTGAACTTACATTTTTTCCAAAATCTTTTTATTTGATTTTTAAAAGATAATTTATTTACCTAACACCTCACTAAATTTGGCGAGTCTCCTTTGAAAATATTATTTATTTTCATTTTAATTCTTAGTCAAAGACATCGCAGCACTTGGCAGAAACTGTTCAAATGCAAGTTCACGTTTTCCGCGAAACTGACCAAATGAAAGTTCACGTTTTGGGCGCGAACATGTCGACTTGTATTTTTGATTTTCGTTATAATTTACGTAATATATAATACTTTTTGCACTTTTATTAAGAGTTATAAAAATATTATATATTTACAGTTGTGATTTTAAAAGTTGGAAATATATAAGTAAATTGGGTATAATCAATAATATAGTAATCGGGTACGGCAATATAAAATAAAATACATTTCGTCTTAAAAACATTAATTTAGCATAGAGTTTTTTTTCTTACAAAAATATCATACTCATTAATTCAGTGGAAACTACAAATAGTTGTAAGAAAAAATACTTTGCAGGAGAAGAAAATCAAATAAAAAAATATAACTTTTAAATTGTTAAAAAAAAAAAAACTAACTAACAAACAAACAAGAAAAACAACTTATAAGTTAATAAAAGTTATATAATGAACTTGATTTACATTATATGCTTTCGTATTAAGATTAATCATTAACAATAAGGTAATGCACATATAATATAGCTTATTATATTATATAATATTTGAAGCCTGAAAAACAAAATAAAATATATCTTTAAATTGCAACTCCTTAATACATGTTCAACCATTATTATGTTGAATGACAAATCTGTGAAGTATTTTAAACCATACTTGGTTATTATTGGCCAATTACTGCAGACCTTTTTTTCCCTGGTTAAATCAGTGTAATTCAAATAATGCCCATTGGTATAACACAATATAAAAACACTCTTTAAATGCTTTGATTGTTGGTTAATATACTAATTTTAGTTAATTAAATATTCACATATTTACGTGAAGACCTATTTCATATAATTACAAGATATATAGTAACAAAAAAGAAGGGGAGAAAAAGTTTATTATACCAAAACGTTAGAAAAAGTATATAATTTGTGCTTACTTGCTTTTCAAATTAAATTTTAAATAAATACAATATTTTAATAGTACTATAAAAAGCACTCAAGTACAGTACAATTATTGTAAAAAAGTACTGTAATAAAAACATTAACTTTGTCAGTAATTATATTACAAAATGCATTTTAATGTGTTTTTCTTTTACCATGTTTTTTTTTTTTTTTTTTTTTTTTTTTTTTTTTTTTTTTTTTTTTTTTTTTTTTTTTGTTACCGTATGGTATGTACCCTTGTGTATAATATTAATATTTCATTTAACGGTTTAATTTGTTTTAATGTTTCTGTAAGAGTTTAAATTATCATCGTTAAAGTTAATTTTCTATGACTTTTTAAATGTTAATTCTCTCTCCTCTCTCTCTCCTCTCTCTCTCTCTCTCTCTCTCTCTCTCTCTCTCTCTCTCTCTCTAACCTAGCATCTACATTTTAAGGTCTTAAATTTGCATAAACCTACACGTCAGCTATTAAAATAATTTTCTATACTAAAGTAGTTATTGCATTTTGTTTTCAATTTTTTAACACTGAAAATAAAAATAAAACCAGAATAATTTTATTTCGCACAGTGTCCAAAATCAAATCTTCTTAAGTACCACAAACGTTTTCACTGTTTTTTTTTTTTTTTTTTTTTTTTTTGTAGACATTTAATATATACAAAAGATATTCACTGAATTTTCAGATTTATAGTAAATTTACAGTAGTTGTATCTATTATTTTCAATATTTTCGTATTGATAAGGTTCTACATTACCAGATATTAAAACGATTAAAACATTTACGCGCTGCCACGAAATTCAAACCGAATGCGTACACAGATTGGTTTGTTTTGTTCACGAGCATATCCAACTTAAATGGTGATTGGTTCAAAGTTATAAGCCTTGAAGTAACATTGGAGCAAGATGTTGTTATACATTCTTGTAATGAAATATGTTAGCAATTTATGCAATTGAAATAATTCTATGCTGCAAACTATGCACTCTATACCTGTTTCACATTTTTTTTAATAGGGTGCAAAATTTTAGCTTTAAAACTGTAATTATTTCAAATTCTAAACTATTAGTAATATAACAAAAGTATTCGAAATGAACTGAATAATTAACGGTTTGAAATGCAGTGTGTGTGTGTGTGTGTGTGTGTGTATTATATATATATATATATATATATATATATATATATATATATATATATATATATATATATATATATATATATATATATATATATATATATATAATGTATATGTATATATAATGTTTTCATAAAAAGTAGATTATTAAAATACCCACATGCATAAAATAAATTTGCACTTGATATTAATTTTTTTAAAAGTAACATAGTGCAGAATTTTAAATATTTTCATGAACACAATACATGCCATAAGTAAACACATACAAAAATGAAGCTTCGATTTTTAATATATATATATATATATATGTATATATTATATGTATATACAATTTTTTTTGAAGAGAAAAAAAGTGTCAAAAGCTGTTATATTATTTCAAGTTGAATTGGTAAAATGTAGGTGACAAAGGCAGAGAGAGAGAGAGAGAGAATAAAGTTAACTTTGATGCTTTTGGACGTGTGACTGACTACATTCTATCACATGTAAATAAAATTCAAAATGTATTCTCTTTTCTCTCTCTCTCTTTCTCTCTCTCCAACTCTAAATATATCGACAAAATTCTTGTACATACTATATATATATACACATACAAAAAAAAGTATTATTTTGAACGAGGGTGGTGTCATGTTTTTTACATACATATATATAAAAAGAAAAAGATTCCTGTAATTCAGCCAACCAAAAAGTTTCAAATTTGCATTACAATTGAATTGTAATTGGTTAGTAGTGAGAAACAAATCGTTTTTTCCTTCTTTTCTCTTTTGCTTTCTAAAAATCCAATATTTTTCTCTTTTATGTTTTGTTTGTTTCTTCTTCTTCTTTTTTTTAAAAGTAGGTCAGCATGATTTATTTCATATATAAATTTAATTAACAAAACACATAATGGATTTTATTAAGAGGAGGAGTCAGCAATGACGATCATCTGTTAAATTTGTGATCGTCATCTGGATCTTAAAGGCATAGACCAGAAGAAAACTTCTGCATTTATATAAAAAGAAACTCTTGATAGGATTTAAATAAACAACATTTAGTGTGTCTCAAAATTAAGATCCTAATTATTGGAAAACTATACCATACTGTCTAACTTTTTTTCACACCATAAAAACAATTCAAATTTTCTTTCATTATTTTGCTAACAATTTCTATTATCGTAAATGAAATTGTAAAAATTTAAAACAAGAGGAAAAAAATTTAACTAGGTAATTTATTAAGCTCATTTCTTTTAAGAAATAAACAAATTCGCCTGTATAACCAAAATTTTAAGAAACGAAATGAACTTGAAAACTTTTGCCAAAAAGCTGTTTATTATACATTAAATATTTATTGTAAGATTTCCTTAAACTTCTTTACAATTTTCAAATTATATCAAAATTCTTAAAAATTTTAAGTTTATACATACAGTATAGAGAAACAAAAAAAAAAAAAAAAAAAAAAATCATATTTTTATAAATGTATATTTCACAACATTCGTCATAGGGAAATAAAATCAATAGTATATAATTTGATAATTTATACTAAAAGTTAATTCAATTATAAGTTAATTTAAATAGTATATGATATATAAACTGATATCATATACATACATACACTAGTCATAATAATAAATACAATAATCATAATAACGCATGATATGGAAAATTATGATGGGTGTCAAATTTAATAATAACTGATGGATGTTTCCCTCTTCAAAGTGACGTGAACTGAACACAAAAGCAGAGTGAGAATTCACCCCTACTCCTCCTCTTATTCCCTCCCTCTTTTTCAAGTACACGTTCTATATACCCCCTTCTATATGTTATAATCTATATCATATGTGAATCGATTAATCGTATTGAAAACATTAAGAAGAAATAGTTTGTTTGTTTTTTTTTTTTCTACTTTTTTTGGCTAAAAGTAGTTCCAGTGACTTAATTTTTAATTTCATTCTTGTATACTAAAATGAAAGTGCATACAAAAGCATTTTTTATTGTGTTTATAAAAAAAAAAAGAAAAAAAAAAGGAATTTCATTTATTCCTTTGATCTCATGGATATGTACACGGTATACGCCAATTTTAATTTAGTGAATGGATAATTCTAAACACTTACAGAACACACTGGAAACATGCATGAATTAGTTGCTACAAGTATTTGTTTTTTAATAATAAAAACATGCCGTTAACCCAAAATACTCATTTTAGATAATCTCTCTACACATACGCTGCGTTTCTATAATAGAGAGTATAAACATGGAAATTTTCAAAGCAAAAAAAAAAAATAATAATAAAAAAAATAAGCAAAAAAAAAAGCAAAAAGCAAAAACAAAAAGCAAATAAAAAAAAGCAAAAAAAAAAAAAAAAAAAAAAAAAAAAAAAAAAAAAAAGGTTGTCAACATTTGGCATGTTGGCAATAATTTTTTTCCAACGTTTATTTATTTAGAATTATATCCTAATTTTCACTGTAGAGAAGAAAAAAAAAAGTCTTTATAATTTATCAATAAATTACCACAGAATCACATTTTCAGTTTTAATGAAACAATTATCTATATAAAATGGATTTTCTATTTAACTATGTGATATACAGTATAACACAACTCAAGAACGTTATCACGTTATATCTCACTATTTCCTAATACATTTTAGGAAAAAAAAATTCCTATAGCTCCCTCTTTAAACTCAATTATCAAATAATAATCTTTAAATCGATTAATTGAATGAGTTTTAGAATAAGATTGGAATAATTAATAGTTATATGAAGTGTGTATGCTATTAATATTATATTTTACACGCTTCTGTATATTATATATATTTAACTTAAATGTATTTAAATAATGTAATTAAAATGATTAATAGTCATTTATACAATATAATACTTCAGGCTATAAGATATATCCTTGTACAATCATTCGCATAACAAATTGGAATTATTATATTTCTTATGTTGTAAATAATTTTAATATGGAATTCAAGAAATTATGAGATGATGATAATGCTTAGAGTTTTGGTTGATTTCAATATATATATATATATATATATATATATTATTATTATATATATATATATATACACTGTATATATGTGTGTATGAAATGTGAAATGTTTAAGAAAAAAATGTATAATTGACTAAAAATGTCATTCACAAAAATGCCGTAAGATGTTTTGAAGAATTGTTGCTTTTCAATACAATTTATATTCAGGTACAATATCTACTTTGTTGAAAATGAAATATTCAATTATTTTCTAACATCACATGCACATTAAAAAAATATACATAAAAAAAATCGTCATGACAATATATTGCTTCTAATTTTTTTTTTTTTTTTTTTAATTGTGTTATTAAGTACCTACTGCTACACTGTGTTGTAAAATAATAATATTAAAGCGAAGCGTCACTTTCTTTGATATTGAAGATTTTGTTACGTTCCATTTCTTTGATAGAGTAGAACAAGTCAATATAACATAAAAAGAATATCAATTGTGCATCAAAACTAACAACAGTTAATAAGTATAGTATACTTAACATTATTAGCTGTAAGAGTGTCTTATAGATTATAAAAAAATATATATAATCAAGCAGATATAAACTGATTTTTAAAAAGTAGCTTTGATGTACTGTACAACATAATTGAGTCATATAATAAAAAAAAAAACAATGTTTTTAACTCTTTCAAATGTTCTTTTCGTATAAGAATTGATGATTTTTTTAATTTTTCTGTCTTTAATTGCTCATATATACTATTTATTTTTTATATTTCCTGGACTGCATTTATTATTATTTTATAAGAATAAGAATTCTTTATTGACCCAGGCAGAATATATTTTCATTAATTTTTTAGACACCTTTATATTATATTATAATATGACATAAATATGCGCAATTAGAAAGAAATCATGAACAATTTTCAGAAGAAATAAAAAAACTATAGCAGAATATTCTAACAAAAGTATTCACAGTATGTTTCAATGCATTACTGTATTCATTTTTATTGCATTATGCATTTACATATTAAATTCTCTCTCTCTCCCTCTTTCTCTCTCTCTCTCTCTCTCTCTCTCTCTCTCTCTCTCTCTCTCTCTCTCTCTCTCTCTCTCTCTCTCTCTCTCTCTCTCTCTCTCTCTCTCTCTCTCTCTCTCTCTCTCTAACGGACTTTAAATACATAAACTATAATATACAATGAATAATATAAAACTAAAAAAAATAGAAGTTCTTTTAATTCGATAGAAACACAATAAGAAATTATATATTTAATCGAATTAAATAATAAAATTGATTAAACATGTATATGACATTAAGTTAGATTTTTTTTTTTTTTTTTTTACGTAATATACAGTACTGTACAGTATGTTTGGATTAGTCAAGTACAAAGCGTGTCAAAACCGTACATACGTGCCTTCAATGGAATATTTTATCTAACTGGGAATATATTATATATATATATATATATATATATATATATATATATATATATATATATAATGTAAAATTTAAAAGCCATTGTTTGAATCACGTTGTATGTGGAAAAAAATAGAATTAGTTCAAGCTTTACATATATATAATTATATATATAATATATATATATATATATATATATATATATATATATATATATATATATATATATATATATATATATATATATATATTATAATTCTTCTCTTTTATTTATTTATATAATAATTGAAAAATTCAATTTTATATGTAAATGAATTATTTTATTGTTATTATTATTGAAATTAAATTTTTAATGTATTTTAACTAAATAAATATATATTTTATGTTATTTATTTATTTATTGTTTTTTTTTTGAGGGGGGGGGGGGGAGGGTGAGGGGGAATGTAATATCACTGTTGATTACTGTTTGTTTGCTTTTACTTATATAAAATGTTTATAAATAAATATATGATACATTTTTTTTTCTTTTTAATTTAGTTAAATTACTTACAAAGAAAATTAATGATTATAAAAATAATAATAATTTATTAATTGATTAATTTATTGGATAAAAAAACATATAAATAAATAAAAGAAAAAAAGGAGGTATATCAACACATCATAACACGATTCAAAAAATTAAAGTGTAGAACAACTTGAACAAAAAAGTTGCGTAATATCGTAACAAACCTGAAAATCAACGTTGATTTGGCCGAAGTCATTGATTTCTAATTTATTTTCCATTCATAAAATGACACTGGCGGTCACTGACGTCACAGCTCGCCCGGTTTACGCGCGCGTGGACCAGGCGAGCTGTGACGTCAGTGACCGCCTGCGGCATTTTGTGAATGGAAAATAAATTAGAAATCAATGACTCCGGCTAAATCAACGTTGATTTTCAGGTTTGTTACGATATTACGCAACTTTTTTGTTCAAGGTGTTCTACCTCTTTAATATATGTAAATGAAGCTTGTTCGTGCATTATAAATTAAATGTGCTCTTCAAGATTGTGCAATTTATTTTCTTTTGATGGCATTATGTATTACGCGACATGAAGTAATCACATGAATTACACGATCTGTGCAGCTGTTATATAAAAGAGTGCAAATGTTGCTACAATAGAACTTTACAGATACCTATGCAGTATTACATAATACTTAAGTGTACGACAGGGGTCAATTTCTTATTCTATCCGACTAAAAGCGATAAGAAATTGACCGCTGTCCTACGCTTTAAAGACGTATAGAACAACTCGAACAGAAAACTTGTCTAATATTCTAACATATACCTAAATATCTTATGTCTTATTTTGTTGTTCAGCCAATCGCTGTTAATGAGATTCACTATACTTTACAGAACGAGCTTAGGTAAATATAAGAGCCCTAGATAACACAAGAACAATTTGCAACCAAGGTTGACTGGACACAAAATGTGTATGGATTCCCATGAGTCTTTTCCGGTAACCTCATGGGTATTAGCTTCTCTACTGTATAGCCCATAATTACAATCACAGTATTGAAAAAAGAAGAAGTTATAACGTCAATATTTTTGTTTTATAATGTATTTAGTAATTCAGTAAGTAGGGTTGCATTATGTGCATTTATAACAACTCTAATTCTTAGAAATGATATTCAATATATAAAACTTTTATTACTATACCCGATTATTTATACAAATGATTGATTACAATTCTAGGAATGCAAAAAAAAAAAAAAAAAAAAAAAAAAAAAAAAAAAAACTGCAGAACATGGAAACAAATAAATATTTCGTAGTAATCATGTAAGATCCATTACAGTATTTTATTTCATATCACCTTAAAAGCTATATTTCATATTAAATATGCTACATAGAAAATAAAAATATTTAAGACAGGTATTTAAATCCTGTAAATGCAATAGGTAGACATATATCATATTACCTAAAAGAGGTTTCATTATACTATACAATAATACCTAATGCAGGTGCAATATGCTACAATAAAGGTGTGACTTACTTAGATTAAGTGGTATTGTCTACCTGTTCCAAATTAAAACGTAACTTTTGCAAAATACAGAATTCATGTACCTTCCATAGGTAGTAAAAAAAAATCCGAGTAGATAGCATTTTTTACAAGTATGTTACAAAGCATAATTACAATAGACAACTTGCATGCAACTTGCATGCAAGAAGTGGTTTCAACGGCTGAATTTTTTTAAAAAATATGTATTTTCTCCAACAGAGTTGTTAAAAAAATTCGGCCGTTAAAAAAAATTCTTCAGTTGGTGCGAACTCGTTTAAACAATCTCAACAATTAAAAACAAAAGAAACGCGAACCGTCTTTCGGCGTAATGGCCACCGTCTTTACTTCAAATAAAATTTGAATTTCAAAAATTATTTTAAATATGAAGGAGCATTTTTTAAGAAGTTTTATATGCACCAGTATTTTTTTTTTCCTTAAGAATTTTTTAAGACCATAAAAAACCTGCATGCAAGTTGTCTATTGTAATTATAAAATAACAATATGAATCCAATACTTTATAGTAATTATTATTTCATTATACATTTTTTTTATTTATTATTATTATTATTTTTTTATTTTTCTGTAAAATAACTTACAATTAAAAGTTAACTCGAAATAAATAAAAAATGCACAATTAAATTCAATGATTTTTTTTTTTCTCTTTTTTTTTTTTTTTTTTTTTTTTTTTTCAATTGAGTAAAGTGCACAGTCAATCATGGTGAGCGTTACAAAGATCTGAGCTCTCATTAACTATTTAATTGGCAATTTCGTTAATTAGAACGCTTTCCCCGCCTCTTGAACAAGAGAGAGTAAGAGAGAAGGGAACGATATCAAGCTACTGCACTTTAAAATTTTTCTTTTGAAGTTGAAAATAAGACAATTTTTCTCCTTGCAACATTTTTTTTTTTTTTTATACGATAAATCTATATTTTAATTAGTACTTTAATAATGCAATGTTTATAAATACGATCAATCGTGTTACTTATAATATCATGATTTAAAGTATGTATTTTGAAATCTATATATAGACCGCTTGCACTCATATTTAAGAGCCGCCATTTTGTTGGTCAGGAATACATAGGCCAGCATAGGAAAAACATCATTTTTATTTTTTTAATAGCAAAAGAAGCTTCAAACCTCAATCAAAGCCTTATTTCTAGCTCCTAATAAGCTCGAAGGATATGAGAAAAATTTGTTGAGTTGAAATAAACAATTTTTTATGTGAAAAATTAGGAAAAACGAAGTTTCCCCTATGCTGGACAATGCATTAGTCACCACAAACATGGCGACAAAGCGCAAGGATGTGCAAGGGGTCTATAAAGAAACGTAGTTATAATAGGTTTTGATGGTATACTACTTTAATAAGTACCGTTAAAATACTAAACTGGTTTAAAAATTATGCATTTTACACATAAAATCAAAATCAAAATCCAATCATTGATAAACATTAGCTGTAAAAAGCAATATATTATGGTGTACTTAAAGACATAGACCATAATTATAACAAAACATGTGCTTTTTAATGAATAAAGTAAACACTAAATAGGATCTTCAAAACTGATGACAATTTTTACCAGAATGCTAATGTAGCCCCACGAGAGAGCGTGAAAAAACTGTAAAGCATGCAATTTGCGTGAAAATTCAAATTTATGACGTCAGAAACAGGCAAAAATTAGTAAAAAATGTTGTGCTGGTTGCATAAATTGAAATTTTCTGATCACTGTTACGGAGCTACAGTTGGGCTTTGAAACAAACTAAAGTTATTTATGTAAGTTCCATTAAGTGTTTTGTGTTAAAAATGTTTTTTTCTGGTCTATTCCTTTAACAATATAATATGAAAGACCAGAATGTTCGTTCAATCAATAGATATTTTAAGTTAAAGTTTTAAATATTGACAAATCTTCACATTTTAACTAACCATTGACATTAAATTTTGTATTGTTTTAAATCTTACTCTGCCAGCTATCAATGTTGAAATTGTAAGGGGAAAAAAATATTAATATTATGACGTATGAGGCTAAAATTTCCGACTCCAAAATTTAAAAATAAAAAAATAAAAATATGTAACACATATAATCTCTCTCAATTCAAATTTATCACTGTATAAAAATTAGATAATACTTCAAGATCACAGTTGATGCGATTTTTTCTCCGTTATTATATTATTATAATTCAATTCAATTCAAAATAGGCTTTATTGTATAAAAACACATTACATCAAAATTGTAAATTATATCCTGTCGAGTATGCAACTTTATGTGCATATGTTCGCAACTGGTTGCCTATATATACAGGGGCTTTCTCGTTTCGCTAGTTTGAAATTTACAATTTTTTTTTTAATGTTTTGCAATTTTTTTTTAAATAATCACTTATATTAATAAGATGAATCAACAAATATTATAGTCTATTTCCATTACTAACAATTCAAAAAATGTGTTTATACTAAAAACATAAAACAAACTTTATGTATATAATATATATATATATATATATATATATATATATATATATATATATATATATATATATATATATATATATATATATATATATATATATATAATAGTATATACATTATATAGTAGAACATATTATTAATATTATAATTTTTTATATATTTAATATTTTACGTAATATAATAAAAGGGCTATGTATAATAGATTATAATTTGTAATATTTGCCAAGGTATGTAATCAGCTTATCTCTTTACTGCATGTTTGACCAGGCTTTCTCTCTCTCTCTCTCTCTCTCTCTCTCTCTCTCTCTCTCTCTCTCTCTCTCTCTCTCTCTCTCTCCCCATACACCTACAATATATTCACCTGCTCGCATTATCCCTCTTTTATATATTTTAATACTCTCTACTACCATATTATAAACTAAGAGAGAGAGAGCTTATAATGAGTCGATATTTATCTTCCCGTAATATTTACTATCATAACTTAATTGATTTTTATATTTAAGAGTTGAATTAATGATTTTTTTTTATATTATAAAATCTATATATTTTCATTATTAAATATATAATAAAATATGTATATTTTAAAAGTTTCATAATCTTTTTCTTTGTAAACTTACGCACTGTTTTGAGCTGAAATGATTGTGAATATAATGTATTTTGTTTCTAAGAAATTTTAGTTATATTAATAATACTTTTGTTGTAAAATATTTTTCAGAAATATGCTTTAAATTTGTTGTGTTATTCTTATGAGAAAAACAAACGTTGAATTTAAATATTAAAGTATATTATTATTATTAAATAGTTTACCTTCTGCGTTTTTTTTTTTTTTTTTTTTTTTTAGGATTTACATTAAAAATAATTTGGCAGTAATAATTATAAGCTATAGTTAAAAAAAATTTGAAAAAAATTGGCCAAGTGTATACTACTGATATTCATAATTTCAGTCATGAACACACATACTATTTTACTAATTAATCAGTTTTTTCTAACTATTGATATTTGATATATACCCTGCTAGCTTTCTTTCGTATAATGGAAGATAAAAAAAAAACTACCTGCACCAATTAATAATTAACTAGACCATAGTTTACAAAGATATTATAAATATTTATTTAGCCAATAAGTATACATTGCAATATTAAAAAGGAGTAAACAAAAAAGTGTACTTAGGATTAATTTAACATTCTGACATGCTTCTACAAAATAATATCTCTTTAACGTGCATTGTAATTGCATTTCTAGAATGCATAAAGTAAATAAAACCATAAAACGTAATTACGTATAGCTAGAAATGTATAATATTTATTATTACTATCGTGGAAACGGTAGTTAATGTAAAATATAATTACTAATTAATTATTTCAAAGAACTTTTAATAAAATAAACTAGCAAGCATTGTGATATCAGTATAATATTTATACAGTACATAAATTAAATTCCATTGACAAAGAAGAAATAAAAAAAAAATTAGTATATAAAACGTATTACTAATTAAATAAGGAAACTATATTTAAAATTAACAGTGTACTTTAATTAAAAAAATTTGCTTTAAAAATACAGTTTTTTTTTTTTGTATAGAATGTAATCCTTTTTAATTTATTTAGTTTTTTTTTTTTTTTTTTTTTTTTTTTTTTTTTGAAATTTCAAAAGCAGGAAAGTTTTAAATAATTAATTTCACTACACACTTAGACGTGTTTTCAATAATTAAGGCAGGTAGCTTTCATCCTTTACTCTTCATTAATTTTTAATACTTTATTTAAATTTAACATGAAATAAAGTTCTTTCCTAATGCAGTATGTTTTTTATTTAATGCGTATGATTCTTTCAAACAAACAAAACAGAATAATATAAATAAAAAAAAATTATAATAATACAAAGTTTTAATCGTGTTTAAAATTAGAAGCATAAGACTAAAAAATCTCTTACATGTTGTTTATGTCTTAAAAACTAATGATTGTTATTTTATTTTTGTTACAGGTACGTACCTTTTATTTTCATTTCTTTTCTATATTTACTTTGATTTGAAAAGCAGGTTTGGTGAGTACAAAATTCTGATCATGAAATGAACATTGATTAAATAATTTATTGATTATTGATTTGATAGTTAAAAATCAGTAATACGTTGTGTTTACTAGTAATAACAATAGTAATAAATTTCAAAAGAAATTTTTTTAATTATTTTTCTATATTTCGTTCAATTCTTCAATCATATTACATCTTACTTTGTATTCGTTATTATTATTAACATAATTAAAAAATATTTAATTCAAATATAATGGTTCTAGTTAATATTGCTCTACTTGAAATTTTTACTATATATATATATATATATATATATATATATATATATATATATATATATATATATATATATATATATATATATATATATATATATATAAGCTCTTTAAAACATAATATAAAGTATATACAAAACCATGAATCTAATTTTATTATGGTCAATAATATGATGTTAAAATTGAAATAAAATTATCGAAGTGTTATATACATATTACATAGTATATATTTGGACATATACATGTATTTATATATATATATATATATATATATATACATACGTGTGTATATATATATGTATATATATGTATATATGTATACATATACATATATGTATATATGTATATGTATATATATACGTGTGCTATACATAGAATAATTATCATGTATATCGAAATTTAAATTGTAATACAATTTTAACACATACGTATTTTATATATGTATATGTATTTATATATAGTGAAATAAAATGAGGTTTTGATCAACTTGTTCCAAAACTGAAAACGTTATGTGGTTTTGTTTTACATGGTGCGTGTGTGTGTATATATATATATATATATATATATATATATATATATATATGCATGATAATTGGTCATACGGCACTGATGAGTAAGAACTAGAGAGAGAGAGACTTTAATTTGGTACTGGTATAGAGTGTAAGGAAACGTTGTGACATCTCTCTCTCTCTCTCTCTCTCTCTCTCTCTCTCTCTCTCTCTTCTCTACTTATTTCAAGCACACGCACAGAGAAACATCTAAACCATCGATTTTCTTCTCTTTTCCGTTACTAAAAACTCAACCCTTATCCCCCCCCCCTCCTGCCATGAAATTATAAAGAAAAGAGGTAATGCAGTTTTTTTTTTTTCTTTACTTCTTATCATTGAAATTTTCTATATTTTGAATCTTGAAATTCCAAAGTAAAATTCAAATAATGTTATTTTATTTTCCATACTGTTGTTCATAAACGATATTCTATCCTGTGCAAACTTGTTATAAAAATCATGACTTTTTTTTTTCTTGGACTATGATAATGTATTTTTACAACAATTGAGCTACCATGATCATTTAAATAAAGTGGATATTTATATGAAAGTTGAAATCTTGGCAAGTAAAAATACATTGCTTTAATTAATTTTATTTTAGTATTTTATCAGTAATTTTTACAACTTTATATTTTTAAGTTTTATTTTCAATTTTCAGAAATTTATGAAATATTTGCAATTATTTATGTAGGCTTCAAAATTTTATTTCTATTTCTTGCTTAATTTTCACTTTTATTTTATATTTTAGAGTTCAAATTAATTTAGTATTAGATTTCATAGAATATCATATATTAGAGAATTAGATACATTTCTTGCCGACATTTTATAAAGACGTAAGAATAATGGCAGTTATAGTTAAAACATAAACAAACAAACTTTTTTCCTTTTTTTTATGCGGTCGACCAAGAGGAACCCAGTTATTGCAATGATTTATCGGATATCATCATGCAAAATTTTGAATAACATTAGTTTTAAATCTTATAGTAAGGTTTATTTTTAATCGAAGAAAATCTTTCGCTCGTATTTCAGTGATGACCCTGTTTTTTTTTTTTTTTTTTTTGTTTGTTTTTTTTTTTTTTTTTTTTTTTCAAGAACTAACTTACAAAATAAATTTTAAAATAATGTGACAGTAAACGTTTAGCAATAAAAGACAAAAAATTGAAAATATTATATTTTTTTTCTTTAAGTTACACATTTCACTATTCAGTGAACTCGCCTAAACACAAATTTTTCAAGCAAATCTACAAAGAGAATAATATATACTAATTTTAAAAGTTATAACAATAATTTTAAAGTTATCAAATTACAATAAGTTGAAATGAATTCTATACAATTTCATTAGAAATATAATTTTTGAGAAATCAAATATTAAACTGTGAGTTCTTAAAATAATTTGATTTTAAACTTTTAGTCTTATAGATATCATCAAAATACATTAAAAAATATTTTAATTTTTTATTTTTATATTTTTTTTAAATTTATGATTCAGTAAATCTTTATACATCACTTACCGTATTTATTATTACGTAGAAAAAAAAACTCGTATAACTTTTTTTTAATCGAAAAATTTATACATAATATGCAAACTAAAAGAATAAATAATTATATTATATATTATTTTTAAATTTATATTTTTGCTAAAACATGTTTGCATGTTAAAAGATATCTAGAAAAATTTGATATTTTATTGTATATTTTAAAATTGTACATCAAAAAGCTCTCAAAAAAGTTTTTATTTTACCAAAAAAAAAAAGTTACATATTATATAATATAGAGAAACTCATGCAATATGTTTTCTATACTTTTTTTTTATATAAATTCAATTCACCTTTATTTCCTTTACACTGATAAAAATGTTGAACCCATAAAAGAGTCCCAACACTAAAAAAATTACTTCTAATGTAGGAAAAAAAATATATACAAAAATACCTAACTAGAATTTCCAAAATTTTGATTTTGACTTTTTTTGTTTTTTGTTTGTTTTTTTTTTTTTGATTTTTTTTTTTTTTTTTTTTTTGCAAGTATCTAACATTTTTTTTCTTTTTTATTAAAATATTTTAAATGTAATGAGAATAAATGAATGGGCGCTACGGGAGAACAATTAAACGTAAAGTTTTGTATTGACTGAAATCATGGAAAATTGTGTTTAGTAATCTTCTTTGATTTTTTATTTAATTATTATTAATTTTTTGCCATTGGTAAAGTAGATTTCTAGTACGTAAATACATACAAACACAAATAATGAAAAAAAAAATCTGAAAGATTAAAAATTAGGAGTCTCCCTCTGCTCTGCGCCTTGAATAATTGGCTAATGTATCCTTTCAATTATTCTGTTTTACCAATATCGTGTTAATACAATAAAATAGTAATGAAATAGGTTATTTATTTTGCTTTCCAGTTTATTTTAATACTAAATTTTGCATATAGTTTCGAGCCCTGCTTATTTTAGGAACAAATATGTCGTTTTTTTTTTTTTTTTTTTTTTTTATTATTTTTTTTTTTTTACCATTTAAATAAACTCATTTATGAGACTAACCACATAATGAGTTGTGAGATTAAATGACTTTTTTCCCGTGTACAATAGATTTATAAAGTAAAAATATATTATGGTTAAAATTTCTTAGATATTATCATTTTTCTAAGAAACATTTTTTAGATTCTATTTTTTTATTATATAAAATTAGAGAATCCATTAGCGTAACTTATTACATTAATGTATTTTATACTATTTTTTTTTCTTTTTACTGCGAAAGTAATAAAATGTTTTTTTGTTTTTTTCGTAAATAGAATTTTTTTTTTTTAATTAAACATTTTCAATTGTTTTTAATGTTATGTAATAAAAAGTTATATTGATTTTTTTATGTATTTATTTACACAGTTTTTAAACTTTATTATTAATTGTACTGTACAAACAATATAATGGATCTCTCTCTCTCTCTCTCTCTCTCTCTCTCTCTCTCTCTCTCTCTCTCTCTCTCTCTCTCTCTCTCTCTCTCTCTCTCTCTCTCTCTCTCTCTCTCTCTCTCTCTCTCTCTCGCAGCCTTTTTTCTCTACTACAAAGGCAACTGTATTATATTTTATTATTTTTTAAATTATGAGCTAATGTTAATTTTCTCAAAAAGTAATCAAAATTTTAATACCTTTTTTCTTTTAAATAAGATATCAATCTATTTTTAACGCTTTATC
Source organism: Ecdyonurus torrentis (assembly GCA_949318235.1). Taxonomy (NCBI): domain Eukaryota; kingdom Metazoa; phylum Arthropoda; class Insecta; order Ephemeroptera; family Heptageniidae; genus Ecdyonurus; species Ecdyonurus torrentis. The sequence continues at coordinate 6,048,492 of OX439136.1, forward strand.
GAGTAAAAATTTATATATTTCTATAGTATTATATATATATATATTTATATGAAGCAAATGATTCCAAAGGTTTAAATACGTTATTTCATTAATTAATATGGGCTTTTTTGGCGTGTTATTTTTGTAAACATATCATTTTAGTTCATAATTCTTATTAATAGTATACTATTTTTTTCTTGAAAAAGAAAAATAATAATAACGTATTTATACGGAAAAAAAAAAAAAAAAAAAAAAAAACTCCCCGTTGAAGTAAACGAACTACACTTTACAAATTTCACTCAAACTGAATGTTCTACATTTGGCGTTCCTAGGTGTTTAGCAAAAAGCGTAAATGGGTTACCTTGGAATTTATTAAGTGTGGTTCGTTCATTTTGAGTAAAATTTGAAACGTTTGGCTCGTTTCGGGCAAGTATTGGATACACCCCTGATATAATTGGTTGAAAATTATAAAAGGTATTAAAAATAGTTATTGATTTACTTCGTGAAGTCACGTTCACTTAATGCCATCTTCATTTTTAAAACTATGAAATTTTCACATCATCAAATTTGTTAATTTGTGCAAAATATATCGCTTTTTGGAAAAAAAAAACAAAAACAAAAACAAAAACGTAACACAAAAATAAAGTACTATCAAGCTAAACGAAAAAAAAAAATTAATAAATTATCCTCTTATTATATTACCTCGTTTTAACTATATTTCCTTGCATTTTTATCATGATTATTTTCAAAATACATAATGAGTTACCCTTTTTTACTAACTACTTTATTATTTTTATTTTTTTTGCTCTCTACTCATCTCTAAAGCACTGTAGTCCACATTTTGGATGCAAAAGTTTAGAGCTGTGTGCTACTGATGCTGGCGGCAATACAAACAGTAGAGAGAGCGAGAGAGAGAGAGACTGCAATACATATACGCATCATCATCATACATTAAAGAGTATAATACACAGTTAAATGAACATAATTATAATTGTAATACAAAATTTTCAATTAATAATTGTAATTATTATTATTATAATAGCTATGATGCTAAATATGATCATATTTATCATATATATGTATATGAATTAATTGGATTTCTATAATATTATATAATATATATTTGTATAATGGAATTTGTAATTATTGGTTTATTTAAGTTTATATGCGATTCAATTATATTAAATTATATATATTGAGTGGTCAGTTAGTATTATTGGAATTGAAAGTATTTACTTTTACAAGATATTTTGTTAATGACAATAGTTAAGATTAAATAATTGATAGTTTATGTTTGGTTATGCTGGAAAATTTTTGTAATGAGCATACTGTAATGAGCATATATTGTAATGAGCATACATACTGTATATTATGTATATACTTAAGGAATAGACAAGAAGAATACATAAACATATTTATATCATGGAAGTTTTGATGGGACTTACATAAATATCAGGATTCCCTGCTTAAATATAATATAAGTTTGTCTCAAAATCCAACTGTAGTGCCAAAGTAGTGATTAAAATCTTTCGATTTATGCATCTCGCACAATATTTTTATTTATACTATAGTTTTTGCATGTTTCTGACGTCATAAATTGAAATAGTTACGCAAATAACATACTTAACATTATGCAGTTACATATTATACTTTACATACTGCAGTATTTTCACGCACTCTTGTGGGACCATATTTACATTCTGGTAAAAACTGTCATCAGTTTTGAAGATAGCATTTTGTGTTAAATGATTGAAAAGCATATAATACATATTGTTTTATGGTCTGAAGACTTAACAAATTGGACACTGGATAGTGCGATGATTTACATATTTTCTTAATTATATTTTAGTTCAAAAATCAATCCAATTAGGAGATAAAAATCACCTCGTTATTGAAAATTTGAATTTCTAGTGCAATTTCAAAGAGAAAGGGGATAGCTAGGAGAGAGAGAGAGAGAGAGAGAGAGTTTATGGCCCTCTGATGAATATTTTTTGACAGCGATCACACCAAGATAATACCAATAAATGTAAATATTCTTTAAGATTTCAAAAGAGAAATTCACGTTTCGCAGATTTATACACTCCATAAGTTAAAAATAAACTGCTAAATGTATGCCAGAATGCAATTACCATTTCAATTTATATAGTATTACAAATACTTTGATTTAATACTAATTAAATATTGCACATCACTTTTATTTTAGCAATTAGAACTAAGATAGAGGTCTGTGGTCTGTATACCGAACACTTTTTTTTAATAAACACCCATAAAATTTTCAGTTTTCTTAGCCTAAATGACTTGAAATTAAAAATTGTTAGTTTTTAACCATCTCCAATAATAAAATTTAAAAAAAAAAAAAAAAAAAAAAACGATGAATTAAAAAATATGGTTCCTTTTTAAAAATACAGTACAACTATTTTTTTAAAGTATACTAGAGCTTGTTCTGTAAAGTAAAGTAAATCTCAACAACAGTGATTGGCTGACGAACAAAATACGACATATTCATTGGTTGATCTTCTTTTTTGAGCCAACAAAATTAAGTCTCATGAAGAGCATGGAACTTTTTTTTTTTTTTTTTTTTTTTTTTTTTTTTTTTTTTTTTTTGAGCTTCTTTCATTCTTATCAAGTTCAAAATTCTAAACGAAGAAATAACTGATCGACCATTGTATAAACGTAGTAAACAGGTAACGACGTCATATACAGCTGTTTATAACAAAGGAACATTTTTTGAAGCCGGCTCAATTAGTTTACAGAACGAGCTTAGTACATTTTTGTTTATTATAAAAAAAAAAGAAATTAAAAATCAATTTTCATAACATTTGTTTGATTAGATAGCAATCACCGATCACTATATTTAAAACAATGAAAAAGTAATATTAGTAAATTATAAAAGTCGATCTGTTAATAAATAATCAAAAATAGTCACTAATATCAGCAAAATTGACAGTTTATAATTATAACGTATAGATAAACTTTGTATAATTATTATTATTATTATTTTTTTTTAATTTGAAATATAGTGGCTAACTAATACAGTATTAAAAATATCCAGTTTAATTAAAATTAAATATTTTACGAAATTAAAAATTTATTTTTAATTAAGATAATTGCTTACATAATTAATCTTTTTTTTATTATTGTTTTTAAAACCAAAGGGCAAAAATATTACAGTTCGTTGCGTAAATTGTGTGTATATCACATTTTTTTTTTTTTTTATGAAGGATGAAAATTATAACATACTATTTTAAAATGTTAGGTTGTCAACTATAATTTCATAATCCTATTTATAATCCTTTTTTTTTTTTTTTTTTTTTATTATTATTATTTTTCACTTTTTCATCTTTCGTCGACTTAAAGTCTATTAGTTAATTAAACAATGCCTCTCTCTCTCTCTCTCTCTCTCTCTCTCACTCTCTCTTTTTCTCTATGTACTTTAATCCTTGAATTGCTTTATCCTATTACACATTTGTAAATAAAGTTTAGATATATATAAAATAATATATAATAAACGACTTTATATACAATGTATATTTAAATGCACATATGGGGTAATAGTTTCTAAACGTTACTAAAACGAAGAAGGGGAGGGAAGGATTTATTTTACATGTTTTATATAATTGGCAAGGAATGTGATGTATTACTATTTTAAATTGTTTAAATATTTTCTACTCTCTCGTTATGTTGTGATTGTATACATTAAGGTGATGAAAAAAGTATGTACTTTACGGTTATCATTTATTATTATTATTAATAATATATATGGTCAGCAATCTAGTCTTCGAAAAGCTATAAGTAAAAGTGACAACTGTACTATTAATTTAAATACCTAAGAAGATGTCCAAAAAAAAATATTAAAATTTGATTTCTGAATGCTTTAATAAATCTAGATGTGATAAACTCTTAAACTGTGATTCTAAGTAAACTAAAATTACTATGGGGTGGTTTCCTTTATGTTAAAGTCGACGTCATAAGTGAGTATACTAAATAACATTGGCCGGTATAGGAAAATGGCACATTTTGCCAGTTTAAAAATACTTCGCAATTTTTTTGAGAGCATTGATGCTATTAACAGGTTGAATTAGTACCTCAAGTATGCAAGAAAAATAATAATGGCCAAGAAATAGCTAATTTTCCAAAGATAATAGCCAAAAACTACGTTTTTCCTATGCTGAGCAATGTTATTCATTGCTCAAGAAGAGCATCGAAATGCACTCAGAATGACGTCATGCGTCACCCTATAAATAAAAATCTAAAAGAAAAATGAGAAAAAAAGATAGACTTCGAACGACCTGCAATGACATGCCAAACATCGAACGAGTTAATCATATTTCTTGAACACGGTGCAGACATCCTAATGAAAAACGCCACAAAATTCGAGTTTTTTCACAAATGACCTAAAATTGAAAACATTTGATACTACAACCATCACAACCATCATGTATCATAGATGGGAAAAGTGTTAATCACACACATACAGTAATGTATTTTCTTATTAGTGATATTTACAAAATTATTACCAAATTCTATTCATAAATAATAATACATGTGATTTTGAAGCGCATCTTTTTTTTTTAAAAAAAAGCATGAAATTTTTTATATACATTTTTTAACTTGTAAAAACATCTAAAAACACAATCAAAAAAAGAAAGAGAATAAAAGTTAAACATTAAGCAACAGTCTTCTCGTTGCTATGTAACTTCTTTTTTTATTTATATGGGGTACTATGCAAATATTTAGAATTTTAAATGCACATATTTTTAAAGTCCTAGTGATATATATTATCAACGTGCTGCTGTTGTTTTTTTATATATATAAAAGTTAAAAAAAAAAGTTTATAAAATGTTATAGTGGTTAGTAATGGAGTATAAATCAGTGACACAAGAGAATCCTGTATGCAATGGGACTTGAAAAGAGAGAGAGAGAGAGAGAGAATGTATATACGTTCTACACGAGAGAACGGGGGTCTAAAAAGTCAACGATAAAGTACACTTTTAGAAAACTTGTGATATTTGACCAGCGTTCTCATTTCTCTTCAAGTCAACATTTTTTTTTTTTTTTTTTTTTTTTTTCATTTCATGTAGTTATATATTATAGACGAAATATCAATATACTTTCAATCAATTTTATATTTGTATATTATTGGTGGAAAAAAATGGAAAGATTTTATCTGTTTATGTCATGGTTTTTAATTATTTTTATACATTTTTCTGTAAACAAAAAAAAACGTATTTTTTTTTATTATTATTATTATTTTTTTTTAGCAAAATATGATTTTCAGTGATAGTTATGGCACCATGGAAACTGCGATTATTTATTATTGGTTTCTTACTATTACAAAGTTTAAAAGCATTGAAGTTATTTTACATTAATGTTTTTTTTTCTTTCTTTTTTCTTTTCTTTTTTCTTTTCTTTTCTTTTCTTTCTTTCTTTTTCTTTCTTTTTTTTTCCTACTTTGATAAGTGTTTTTAAATATATAGGGGATCAAAATGCTATATATTTTAAATTATAATTTTTTTGGAAGTTTTAGCCCCATAAAAGCCCATGTTAATTTCAATAATTATTTTCTCGAATCTCTCTTGACATAGGTTCTAAAAATTTTATAATAAATACAACTTAATACAATTAAATTTCAATTGGCATCATTAAGGTTGAAAGTTTTCTTTTAATATTTTGAGATACAAGAATCTAAATAAAAAAAAATCTTAAAATTGATAAAAATGGCGATAACAATTAATTACAACTTATAATTATATATAGAATCTTGCTACTTTTGTGTAGCAAGTGTATCAATTCATTATTTCATAATTCAATATTAAAACATAATGATTATGAAAAATTATTACAAATTATTCCTCATAATAATAATCATAATAAAATCCAAAAATATATTACAAAAATAAAAAGTAAACACAATACAAAAGGATATAAAAATATTAAAAACTTACTTTGCGGGAGAAAAAAAAATCCAATAAATTCTTTTAAAATGTAATAACACATAAAAAAAATATATATTAAAAAAAAGGCAATCAATTTTAATATGTAAGAAAAAGTAATATACGATGTATATCTATATCAATACATTAATTTTAATAACATTCAGATGTAATAAATATCTGTTAAATACTCAAATATATCACAATGTTACCGCATCAAACAATGAGAGTGTGAGAGAGAGAGAGAAAAAAAATTAATCAATTTATGTTATGAAAGATAATAAATTCGTATTCGAACTATCATCACCAATATTCAATTTATTTACTTTTTTTTTTTTTTTTTTTTTGTTTTTTCTGTATCTGTCAACATTTTTATTATTATTATTATTTAATATTTTTATATTATACTTACATATAATTTATATATTTAATGTATTTTTTTATTAAATGATTTTTTGTTTAGATTGATATTTATGATATATAATGTTTTACTGTTATCTGTAATAATTATTTTTTAGAATCTAATAATTTTTGTTGTATTTAAGAGTAAAAAAAAGGGAGAGAGAGGGACAGAGAGAGAGAGAGAGTAAAATAAAATTGAGTTTTTTCCATCGATACAATATTAAATGTGGAAAAATAAATTTGTACAGCACTATGTACATTAAATATATACATGTACAATATTATATATATATATATATATATATATATATATATATATATATATATATATATATATATATATGTGTGTGTGTGTGTGTGTGTGTGTGTGTGTGTGTATTATATATATGTGTGTGTGTGTATTATTATCATTAATTATTAATTATATTCCTCTATTCAATTATTTAATACATATTGTATGAATTTATGTCAAACTCAAAACTAAATAAAGAAAAAATAATAATAATAAAATAACATATTGTTATTATATAATATATACATATATTTATTTCTAAAGTAGAAAATCATTAAAATGAATACCTAAGGGACATTTTACTTTACAGTAAGTTTGTAAACAACAAAACAACGTATTTATGTATTAAATTAACTTTGACAAATATTGATTGATAGTAAACATAACTTGATAGATATTGACTATATATTCATAACTTATATAACATGAGTTTATATAATATACTTTATGTATTGTAAATTATAATTGTAATACATATATATATATATAATACACCCACATACATACATGATAATAGTGTGAACTATCTAATTCCCATGATAAATTATGGTATAGCGAAATGACGTATTGAATTCTCATTGGTTCATAAGTCATTATATATATATATATATATATATATATATATATATATATATATATATATATATATATATATATATATATATATATATATATATATATTACGTAATTAAGATTTGCATAAAGGAATTATATAATATTATCATGGGTATTTAAATTTTAAGGTTTTAATATGATATTGCATAATTTTATTTAATTCAAATGGTATAATATATTGTGAATATATCATACACAAAAACTATAGTAGTCATATTTCTTATAGTTCAGGAGACACTAAAATATATAGAGCAAAAAATTGCATCATGGAAATAGGTGATGGTTGGAAATCAACGCTAATGTAAGTAGATAACCTATGTAATCCAGAGGGGATTCCCGCTGAAAAGTACTGGTCAGCTGGAGACGTGTATTGCGGGTCAAAATTACATTGATCAAATGGGCAACAAAATATAACTTCCAGGATAAAATAAAATTAAAGGCAACAGAAAATTGAATAACGATATTCTCTTTGGATTACCTATCTATAGAAATACCTTATTTAATATAGTAGTTAGGTTTGTTCATATATCTTGTCCCTCGAAATGCTAAATCCTTTAAAAATCATAAGGCAATCTTTATTTTGTTCCAAAGCAAAGCAAAAAAAAAAAAAAAAAAAAAAAAAACAAGTATGTCTAGTATAAAATAAAATAGTGCAATATATATTTACTTTCGTTTAAAATTTAAAAAGCAAGTTATCGTATTAAAATACTGAGTTTTGTGGTGCTATATGTAAAATGCATGTATCATGATAATATAGCTAGAAAGTATGAAAAATTTAAACTGAAATTTCAACATAAAAACAGAAAAGAGTATTTTATATATTTTTTTTTTGGGGGGGTGAGCTTATATTCTTTATATATAGTATGAGGCCTAAGGGTTTAAATAATGGAACGGATTTTTGAAAAGATGCGCTGCTTTTCTTTTTTGTGTTGTTTTAGTAAAAGCTTAAAGATCAGCTTCATTCTACAGTTTTGCTTTTTACCTCTCTCTTTTCAAACTCGTTTCTCTTTTTTTATGTAAGAAATATAAATAACGCTATAGCAATTTTTTTTTTTTTTTTTTTTTTTTTAGAACTTGCAAATATTTTAATAATATTATGAAGTAAATTGTTAAATCTTCATTTCCCATTTATGTTGATTATATTATATATTTTTAGTTTATTAATTATGAAAAAGTGAGTGTTATTTTTACATTATATTATATTGCATTTAGTAATACACTAAAAGAAAAAAATATAAATTTTATGAAGTAAAAATGTGTAATTTTTTACAGTGAAATACTGCAATACATAATATTCTTTTAATGAAACAAATTTTTAATAATGTGGTATTAATTTAAAACAAAAAAGGTTAATTTTTATGTATTTATTCTACATATTATTAGTTTTATATGAAATTATAAAATATTAAGCATTCAAAAATTTTAGCATCCATTGTTATTCTTATGAGAAAAAAGAAAGCACTGAATATTATATGATAAATTATATTATTACAATCGTGTGTGGCGTGTGCTGCAGCTGATTGGGAGAAAAAGAAAAAATATATAAATTCAAATTATTTTATTTATTTTTCACAATCATAATGTATTATATTATTTTATTGATTCGTTTTACAAAACAATCTAATAAAATATTTGTTATATGAAAAAAGAAAAGAAAAAAAAAATTGTCATAAAACACCTCCGTAAAAATAAGAGACAAAGAGATAATTACGACAGACGCCTTTTTTTTTTTTTTTTTTTTATCTCCAATGAAAAAAAAATGTATGTACCGGCTAACTTCCTTAACGTTCAAAAAGTTTAATGAAATTTTTTTTTCAGTGTAGTTTTCATATAGAAACAAACAAAAGTAAAATGTAACTCCAGCTTTATTGTTTTCAAAAAAGCAAAGTTTCTTTTGTAAATTTTAGAACAAAAGGATTTATGAATGAGAATTAAGAAGGTATTTAAAATGTTTACGCCTTTTCTTTTTACGTTAATACTTGGAGTATTTTTTTTTTAATGTTTTTGTGCTTTATGATATTTTATTTAAAATATAATATTAAATAATAATTATCAAGGGCTCTTCAACAAAGGGTTTATTATAAGGATTTTTATTTTTGTATTTTTAGTAAATTGCAATCCATTTCTGTCTTAAAAGCTTATATATTATTTTATATATTTTCATCGTTAAAGAATGTTTTAATATTTATTTTAAACAATATTTCATAATACTTAAAACAAAAATTTGTATGCGTAGGATTGTGTACTAATGCTTTATGTGGTGTATCCGTATGACGTCATATTTAATGCGCTTGTTTGCCCTACTGGAGTAATGAATAACATGGCTTAAACCTCGCCATTTCAAAAATTGTATTTTCTTTTCTGCTTTTTTTTTTTTTTTTTTTTTTTTTAATAAAGACAATTATTTATTATTGCTCAGCATATATAGAACAAACTTCTTTTTTGGCTATTTTCTTTGGGAAATCGGTTAATTTTTTTGGTTATTATTATTTTTCTCACATACTTGAGATACAAATTTAACCTATTAATAGCATCAATGTTCTAAAAAATATTGCTGAAATATTGTTAGTATTTTTAAACTACTAAAATGAGTCTTTTTCCTAGTCAAAGCCATGTTATTTGGTGATCCAACATGGCGTTGACTTTAACATGAATGCATACACCCTATAGTATTGTGTTTATAAATTTTCTTGTTGTATATTTAGTCAACTATCTTTAACAAAAAAAAAAAAAAAAAAAAAAAAAGTATCAAAAAGAATAAGAAATTAAAACGACAATATTACGTTGACTTTAGACCATACTAAAGTTACAAAATAATATAGAAAGAGAATTCATAATAAAGACGTCCTTTAATATTTACTTAACAAATGGTCAGCTGACGATACATACAAGAATAACACGCTAACTTACGACTTCATATCACTTAAATATCATACACATGCAACCTTTTATATGTTTATCTTGTCTATAAAGATCATATTATAATTTATTTTGTATTATATTTTAGTCCTTATTGCATTAGGCTGTTATTTTGATTGATGAGAATATACATATTTTCGTAAGATTTTTTTGGTTTCTTAGTAAAAATGTGTTGTTTTATGAAAGTTTAATAAAATTCTAATTTTCTTTATTTTCATTTTAACTTGATTTTTTTTTTCAATTGCGCCCTAGTGTCATATGTTTGAGTTTATGCTATCCAGAATAGGGTAAATAATACGTTATTAGATAGTTTCAAAATTTTCTATAACAAATTAGAAACTTTTAAACCCAGGCAGTTTATAGTAATGTTAGTCATTATTTACAATGATACAAAAACAATATAACACATATTTTAATGAAAATAAATTTTCAAGATTCTTTTCTTCTTTAATAACGTATATTTTATGAAATAATATTTATTTTGTCACTATAAAATGTTCCAAATTTGAGAGTGTAGTAAATCAATTTTGCCGATTTTAGAATTGGGATAAAAAAAAAATCAGATAAAAGGTAATATTTTATAATAAATAATATTGGTTTCAAAAGATTTCTAAAGAGCGTATTAGATTCTGAGAACTGAGAACTGATGATAGATTGTCATAATTATATAATTTTTCAGTGATTTGATAATATGGACTTCTTTCAAATAATTTATATATAGGCTTATGATTTCGGACCGAGATTTTTTTTCATACATATATACACATACATATATATAGTGTTTAAGAGAGAGAGAGAGAGAGAGAGAGAGAGAGAGAGAGAGAGTGCGCATGAAATTAATTTCATTATACGACAACCATCATTTTATAGTCTCCACTCCCTATAAAGTAATTAATTTTTTTTCCAAGCTTATATAACCTAAAAGTGTCAATCAAAATAAAATTAATAAATCTACTTGAGGCAATTAATAACATAAAATTTTTTTTAAATAAATATAAAAATAATGAGAGTAATAAATCTCGAAAGAGGAAAAAAAATACAATAAATTTACAAATAAAAAAAAAGGTTGGTTTTTATTTATATTTTAACTACAATTAGTCATAAATTAATTGTAACTTTAAGTATACTTTTCGTATACTTTAAAAATAAATGGATAATAAATCCGCCAAAAAGAATTAACTGTATAAAATTTATAGTTCTAAAAAAAAAAAAAAAAAAAAAAAAATGTTTTTAAGTAATTAGCATAAATCTCAATACTTTAAGTAAGTATTTTTTTATAATGTAAAATTTGTCAATAAATTTTTAAGTGATTTTTTAATTAAACCGGTATTTAAAAAGTAATTAAAAATATCGTAATTAATTTTTAAAATGTTGAAATATAATGTAAAAGGTATATCATTTTTTTTTATGTTGTATGATGTATGATGTAGTAAGGCATTAACTTATTTATTTATTTATTTATTTATTTATTTATTTATTTATTTATTTATTTATTTATTTATTTATTTATTTATTTATTTATTTATTTATTTATTTACTTACTTACTTACTTACTTACTTACTTACTTACTTACTTACTTACTTACTTACTTACTTACTTACTTACTTACTTACTTACTTACTTACTTACTTATTTACTTACTTACTTACTTACTTACTTACTTACTTACTTACTTACTTACTTACTTACTTACTTACTTGCTGTATTTTTAACATATACTTATATAATCATATAATATACAATCCAGAGAAATATAGTGCTAGATCGTTATTATACGTTTTAATGTACCATATATATAAACCATTATTTTATAAAAAAAAAATCACCATCTCCCTATTGATCAACTTTTTTATTATATTATTCCTAGTTGAGTCAAGAATTGAGTGGCATTGACAAGAGTTTTTCAAAAAAAACTCCCGCGCGCGTATGTCTATGACATGAAGTTGAATACTTGAACCTTCGTGACATATAGAGAACAAAAGACGGTCAAGAGTCAATTCAAATTGCATACTTCATACTTCAGTTTCTCTATTCAATGCAAGCAAGTACTTATGTAATATAATATTCATGTCATATCTCATTTATATATTATAACTATGTAAGTTTTAATATTCAGCTTTTTTATATTTTTGAAGGTTGAAATTGAGGTACTTTCATGTTTTGAAAAACTTGAAAAGCTTTTTTTTTTTTTCTTTTTTTTTATATATATATATATATATGCAAAGAGATAAATAACTAAATACTTTAAAAGAAAAAAAAAAGAGTTACCGTAAAAATTTTCATGTTTTATAAAACAAATTTACTCGCATAACGAATCCTGTAAGTTACGTTAGATGCATATAAACTTATTAAAAACATTTTCGTATTCTATTTTGGTATATCGATACTGCATCAATGATGTATGTACCAAAAATTTTTAGGATATCTTGGCTTTTGGTAGTTTCAAAATTATATATAATATTATATAACATTATACAGCGTGTTGAGTTGAATCTCTATCCACTACAACAACAACAACAAAAAGTTAAAACTCATTTAATCGTAAAGTTCATGCAGAACTATGAAACAAATTTTGTTCTGCTTACAAAAAATAATAATAATAATAATAAACAGTGTATCATGATAGTAGTTCTATAGTGTATTTTTGCAAACGTTTAGAGAGAGAGAGAGAGAGAGAGAGAGAGAGAGTTTTGCTATTTGTTTTGTATATACGTATATCAAGCTTTGTACTTAAATTTTCATTCTCTCTCTATTTTGTGAAGTGGTTTTACATCTCATTGAATAGCTTCTAGCTAAACATCCTTCTATATAGCAAAATTCAAAAGTAATATTCTAAACGTCATTCAAACTCTGTATTTAAAGGAAAAAAAATGTACAAATTACGATATAATTATTAATTTTATTTCTTTGATTATATTATAATATAAATATTTTAATTTAAGTTGAAAACGAGATAAAAAAAAATAATAATAATACTACGAGATACTGTACTGCGATACGTGAATTAACTTAAAATTATATTAAGGCAGAAAATATCGTCTCTTTGCAAGGAATTGTTTACGGATAAACAAATAAACTAATATGCAATAAAAATTTAGGACTCAGTTTTTTTTTATTATTATTATATATAGTTTGTTTGTTTTCAAATCAAGATATATTCACTTTTTGAAGTTTTATCTCAGTTGGTGACTTTAATAGATATTTAAAACTGAAAGGCTCAGCTAGCTTTCAAATTTCAAAAAAGTAAGCCTTTTAATACGCAGCTTTTAATTTCCAGCTGAACAATTTTAGATACAAAAAGCGGAAGGTTTACAATAGATTATCAAAAAGTCATTACAAATAGTAAATATTAGTCTATGGCATATAAAATTGTGACGTAATCATCTAGTAAAGTGACTTTTTATATATTTACGTATACTCAACAGTAGTTTTATATTATACAAAAAAAAAAGTTTAAACATTAAAGGGATAGTACACCGCTTTTTTTATTTTTGATAGCTAAAAGATATGTCCTATTCATGAACCCTTCCGCCAGGTTCATCTTGCTGCGCTTATTAGGGCGCGAGTTAATTGGAGGGAGACAGTCTGGGGCCGTGCCAGTCGGGCAGCCATTTTTAAAAAACCTCCTCCCTGCTTGCTGATGGTGATATATTTTTTTCAGAGATGTACTTACCTTTGAATAGAGGTGAGAGAACAAAGAGGGCTGTATAAATTTGCGAGGGATTAACTTTTACTACCTGCATGACCCAATCATATTGCGCATGATTGAATAATGATAACTCTAAATATGTATCAATGTGACCCCACGTCATCACAGTTGATATTGTTATTAAAAATTATGCAATTTACTTTTTTGAATGAGGTTGTAGAGTGTTTCTAACCCTTAAATCATGTTATCAAAAAAGTGGGATTGCAAAATCATTATAGGGTTAGAAACACTCTACAACTTTGATCAAAAAAGTAAATTGCATAATTTTTAATAACAATATCAACTGTGATGACCTGGGGTCACTTTGATACATATTTAGAGTTATCATTATTCAATCATGAGTAATATGATTGGGTCATGCAGGTAGTAAAAGTTAATCCCTCGCAAATTTATGCAGCCCTCTTTGTTCTCTCACCTCTATTCAAAGGTAAGTACATCTCTGAAAAAAATATATCACCATCAGCAAGCAGGGAGGAGGTTTTTTAAAAATGGCTGCCCGACTGGCAAGGCCCCAGACTGTCTCCCTCCAATTAACTCGCGCCCTAATTAGCGCAGCAAGATGAACCTAGCGGAAGGGTTCATGAATAGGACATATCTTTTAGCTATCAAAAATAAAAAAAGCGGTGTACTATCCCTTTAAGCTTTAAAAGCTGCTTCCGGGTTAATGCTAAAAAGACCATGATATAATATATTGAATGTATATACTTTGTTATATGAGATCACACACTGTTATATTGTGTATCTACCTGCGGATAAGGGTAAATATATAAATATAATACATTATAGTATTATATTTTCAGGTTATTCAAATGTAATTTTATTTATATTATGTATTATCGCTCAATAAATTGAAAGGTCATTTAGAATTTGTTATATAATATAATACAAAGTTTTTTAAGATCTAATGAGCTAATCATTTACCACTGAGGAAATAACGTTTATACGAAGAGTTACTGTTTAATATTTTTTCAATGAAGTTATTGGTTTGTACTGAAGAGTTACATTTATGTACCTGAATAATGTCTCAAATTTATATTTTCCGTGTACGTAAACACATTGCTATATATTATAATAACTCTTAATTTGTTGGCTATAATGCAGGAAAATAAATGATATTGAATTTCAGTAAACTTTTCATGCACTATATATTCACTGCACTACTAATTTCTATCGCTATAGGACTAAATTTCATCGTATAGGGTGTATGCGAATGACGTCATATTTATTGCGCCTGGAGGCCATACTGGAGTAGTGCATAACATTGCTCAGCATAGGAAAAACTTCATTTAAGCCAATTTTCTTTGGGGAAATCGGTTAATTTTTTTGTAATTGTTATTTTTCTCACATATTTGAGATATTAATTCAACATAGTTACAGCATCAATGCTTTAAAAAATATTGCATAGTGTTTTTAATTTGGTAAAATGAGCTATTTTCCTATGCCACCCATGTTATTGAGTTATCCAACATGGCGTCGACTTTAACATGAATGCATACACCCTAAAATATGAAGATTGCTTTTTTAGTTATTAGATTGTGTTGTCACCTATTTACGTAAGTTTTTGTGTGGTTTAAATCTGACATTTAGTTTTTTAAACTGCAGAACCCAAAAATCTACATTATTAAATGATATATAATTTACTGATGATAAAGTGAATTCACTTGTATCAGTAAATTTTAAAATTTAGTATAAATATGTAATAATAAAAACACCTTCATTTACTTTCCACCTATAAATAAGGCTTAATAATTTCAGTTTATAAATCACTAAGGTTTTAATCTGTACATTAATAATTCAATATTTTTATATTTTTTTATTCATACAGTATATTCAATATATCTTTAAACAAATTTCGTTTTTTTTTTTTTTTTTTTTTTTTTCCTGTTTTATAAAAGTCATTCTATATGAAAATTAAATGCAATTTTAGCCTGTATAAAATTGCTTTGCTTTGCAAACAGAATAGGGAAAGAAGTGCAATAAATACAAGATAGTTACGCAATAAAATTGCTTTTTTTTTCTTCTTTACGATTGACTGTAAATGTGATTGTCTCTTTGGATAAAAAGACGTTAAACAAAAAAAATAAAGATTTAAAACTGATGTAACTAAACGTATAATAGTAAAATTAATGACACTATATCTTTTTTTATTATGTATTTTTAAAGTTTAAGTCACTTGTGATGAAGAAATTTTACTTTTCGCCTTGTTGCATATTCCGTAAGTTTAGTGTGTTTTTTCTAATTCATTTTTTTTATCTTAAATTAAATATTTTACACGCTAGGCTATAAAAATATAACCTGTAATAATAATGCATTCTCTCTCTCTCTCTCTCTCTCTCTCTCTCTCTCTCTCTCTCTCTCTCTTCGTCTCTCTTTTGGTTCCTATTATAAACATATAGCATTTAAAAATTTAGCTTAAAAAAATTAGAAACGAACTTACATAACCAAAATGTTAAAATAAAAACACAAAAACATCAAAATTTACAAAACTTTTGTTTTGTATAATGAACGAATTTTCCCCTAAAAGTAACATTGATATTAAAAAATATTAATAATTATAATAACCTGATGGAAAATATTCTATTTTTGTATACCACTCAACTTGATTTTGCTCAATTCTTAATATCTCGTAAAAATATATAAAATTCTTTTTGTTATTTTTTGGTTGTTGTTTATTTTGGTATAATTTTAGAAAATAAACTTAAAAGAATATTATAAAAAAATATTTTTTGTAAACAAATAGCCTAGAAGTTAGTTACTTTGGTGCAAAAATTTAATGTTTAGAAATGTAGCCGTTACGTAAATGACGCTACATTTGATTCGGTGACTTAAACTTTACACCAACTTTTTTTTTTTTTTTTTTTTTTTTTTTTTTTTTTTTTTTTTTTTTACGTGTAAAAAAATAAAATACATACAGGATAACAAAAGAACAGCTTTTTTTTTTTTTTTTTTTTTCGCAGGCTGGTAAATCCCCAAAGAGTTGTTAAAATTTTGCCTGTAGATATCGTTATACGTAAATGTCCATTTTAACTAGTTTTATTAACACTTAAATTTGAACAGGAGGGATAAAGGACAGAAAAAAAAAAGTAATAATGATTTAGGTTCTTTTTTTTTATCATAAAAATATTACTTTCTTTAAGATATACTATGATTTTTTTTTTTGTAACGAGTTTTGTAATGATAATACTAAATTTATGATGATCTTTAAAATATTTTTGTTAGCTTTTATTTTTTAACTTTCTATTTTCTAAGCTTTTTGACTTTTTAATAGTTAACTTTTTATAACTTTTTTTTCTATCTCTGTTTATTTCTTAATGTTTTTTTTTTTTTTTTTTTTTTTTTATTTGTGAATTGGAGGTTTAGTTACCTTTTTTATATTAAATTCCATTTTAGTAGCTATTACTTCTTCTTTTTTTATTATTACGTATTACTTAAATTTTAAAGGCTATTAGATATACAAAAATTACTGTCCTCTTTTTTTTTTTATGTATATAAATACTTTTTCACACAGTAAAAATCTTTTGCCCTCATATGACAAAAGTAGTATGATCTTTTAAAATGTAGATAAGCTTTTAATTTTTTTTTTCCATGAGGCTACTGAAAAATATAATCTTAGGTACAAAAGACCATACAGTGGTACTTAAAAGTTTTAGTGTTATTTGTATTGCGTTTACTTAAGTGCTAGATTTTTTAGCTTTCATGACTTTTACCTTTTTTTCTCATATATGTTAACAAAATTTAATATATATATATATATATATATATATATATATATATACACACACACACACAAACACACACGTAATTTATACTGCAGAGAGTACAATATAATAGTCATTTAAACATATTGTTATTTTGGAATTCAAATAATTATAAGTTGTGAAATGTGGTGTAATACGTTATACGTAAATACATTGTATTATTATTATATTATTTTGTTAAAGACGAGCATATTAGCCCTATTTTATAAGGGTTGCAAAACTTGCTATGTTAAAAATTAAATATACAATAGTAAATTTGACTTTTGAATTATAATTAAATATGTTAGAAAAAAAATTGCACAAAAAGAAAAGGCAACTTTGTAAAACAAAAAATACTCTTTTTTTTTTTTCTTTCTTTCTTTCTGACCACTCACTTTAAGACATCAAATTTAGTAAACAGCTGATTTGAGATAGATATTCCATTGTAACATGGTTTTGGTATCTCAATTTTTATATGTGGTACATCGGTAAAATAAGGGTGCGGTGAAAGAGAGCGATATATAGGGAGCAGGTGGATCGAGAGAGACAGAGAGAGCGAGAGTATAAGAATGCCGGGGTGCATAATGATAAGGCTTCTCTCTCTCTCTCTCTCTCTCTCTCTCTCTCTCTCTCTCTCTCTCTCTCTCTCTCTCTCTCTCTCCTCAAACTTCCCCCTTTTTTTCCGAACAAGTGATAGACTACATGCCTACTTGGGGACTTTTATTTTCCATCCCTTAAATCCATATATGGCAGAAAAAAAAGGGAGAGAGGCAGACAGAGTAAAATCATGAAAAAAAATACCTAAGGAAGCAACGTACAGTCTTTTTAATTAAAAAATATTTGTATTAGGAAATTATATTACGTGTTACAATATTGAAATTTAAAATATATACATAATTTTTTTACTTCGGTTAGATTTTTAGAATAATAATACAAAATTTTTACAGTAAATTTAATGAATTGAATAAAGCATTATAATATTATAATTAAATTTCTATACTAGAGTGGTTTTTTTGACCTATAAAAAAATATATGCAAAATAAATGACAACACATAATAAATAAAAAGTAATTGAAAAACAAGAAAATATAAATAAATTTTTCAATGTGGTTGTTATAAATTTTGTATCCTTTTATATACAATTTTAATTAGAAGTAAAATTTGGTACTCATTTTATGTACATACAGTACATGTTGAAAGATATAGTTGATTTATAATAACTTTGTATTAATATATAAATATATATATATATATATATATGTATACTTACGATGAATTATATCGTTAATGAATTAAGCATGTAGATTGTACATACGTTATAGTTTATCTATATAATGTACTGGGAATACAAAGTAGTATAGGCTAGTAGTTTAAAACAGATATACTTACTAAAACACTCATGCATACACACCAAATTTTAATGCATAGTGAGTAAAATTACTGAAAATTTTATACTAAAGGGTTTATGCATTCATGTTAAAGTCGATGCCATGTTGGATAACTCAATAACATGGGTGGCATAGGACAAAAAATCATTTTACCAGTTTAAAAACACTATGCAATATTTTTGAGAGCATTAATGCTGTAAATATGTTGAATTAGTATCTCAAGTATGTGAGAAAACTAACAATAACAAAAAAAAATTGGCCGATTTCCCAAAGAAAATTGACTTAAATGAAGTTTGTCCTATGCTGAGCAATGTTATGCACTACCCCAGTATGGCCTCCAAGTGCAATAAATATGACGTCATCCGCATACACCCTATAGAGATTAAGCATTTTAAAATGTATACACGCTACTAGTGCAAATGTCATGTAATATAAGCTAACATTTTATAATTTAAGTATTACCATTTTTTTTTCATTATTATTATTTTTCTCTATTATTTATTATTATTATTTGCACTTAATATTTATAGAAAAAAAATTCTTCCAATACTTCTTATAAATCAAATAACTTTTAATAAATAAACTACTGAAATATTTTTGGAGAGTGGCAAAAATATTGTCCGATTTCCGTTAAAGGCATAGAAAACATGAAACAACACGCTCTTTTTAATCATTAAACACGAAATGGGATCTACAAAACTGATGATAATTTTTACCAGAATGTAAATGTGGCCCCACTAGAGAGCGTGAAAAAACTGTAAAGTATGCAATTTGCGTGAATATTTCTGTTTATGACGTCAGAAACAGACAAAAATTAGTATAAAAATGTTGTGCGGGTTGCATAAATGGAAATTTTCTGATCAATGCTACGTCTCTACAGTTGGGTTTTGAGACCAAATAATGTTATGTAAGTCCCATCAAGTGTTTTGTGATATAAATGCTAATGTTTTCATGTTGTCTATGCATTTAATTTAAAAATAAAACTTTTATCGTGACCACTTCAAATATAGAAAATAAAATTGCCAAAGATGCAATGTTTCACTTCATTGCATAAAAATCTTGTAGTGTATAAGGCTTACTTTAAATTTCTATAAGCTGAAAATGATAATCAAATTTAAAAAAAAAATAATAATAATAATAAAATAAAAATACAATTTTTGCATAAAGTTTGAGAATTACGCTTTAAATTAAAAAATGTTAAAAAATATATAAAACTGAGTATATTTTCAAAGTTATATACAACACAGTATATCAAAGTAATAAAGTATATATTTATATAAAGCTTAAATACTTTAACATTTTTATTACTGTTCATTGAAATTGAAATAAAACATACAACTCGAAAAAAAAATGTAGTTAAATAAATAATCGAGTTAAAATTATAATTTTATTTAACATTTTTATTATTTTAGTATTTTACATTCTACGATGAAATTTATTGTATGTTTAAAAAAAAAATGCTTTATTTTGTATAGAGAAAAAATAATGCAGTAAAAATTGTTTTTTAAAATGAGTGCTGCAGGCTGTTTTGCATTAGAATTGCAATATATGGAGAGAGAGAGAGAGAGAGAGAGAGAGAGAGAGATAGCATAATACATAAATCTTTCACAGAGTTTGGTGAACAGTGTTTATACAAATCTTACTTCTTTTTTTTTCAAATACATAGACCTGCTTACCATTTATAATAAATATCTTACCATTTTTATTTTATTTTTTTCGTTAGATTTTTTTTTATGTCAATCATATAAAAAAATATAAGTTAAAAAATTGAAAATTGAAACAAAAAAATATATATAATACATAATATATTTTTAAATCTATTGGGAATTCATAAAAAAATGAAGTGAAAAATATAAAAATACGTGTCAAGAAAAGAGAGAAGAACAGCGAGAAAGAGAGAGGGAGAGAATTTATGTGATCGTATTTCTGTCATGTTTTTTTTTAACATGAATTTGTTTTTAGTTATTGAATTTTTTTTCTGTTTTGTAATTAACTATAATTATTATTGATCTAATATAAATTTAATTAATAACCACGGATAAAAATTATAGACTTTCATTAAGCTATATAATATTGGTAGTCTTTGTGTGTGTGTGTGTGTGTCCCTGTCCCTCCCATGAATTTCTTACTTATAGTATTTCTTAAATATTTAAGTAGTTATGTTTAATTTATACAAGAAACATAAAAATTCAATTTTCCCTTTACAATGTAAGATTTGCGTTATATAATTATACAGTATAAACTTTTTAAACTCAATTCATGCATAATAGATAATAATAATTAATAATCATAACTCATAACCTTTTGCCCTTTCTTATTCAAAAGGTTACTCAGCAAAAAAAAAATAATAATAATAATAAAAAATAAAATAAAAATTAATATAAAAAGTGAGTTCATTATATTATAATAATAAAGTGTAAATATTTTTTTTTTTAAATTTATCTTTAAAAAAAAGGAATAATATTTCATGCAAAATTAAACTTTTTCTCTGTATGTAAAACTAAATTCTATGCATATCTTAAACGTTTAAATTAACCTTAAAAGTTAATCTTAACTGATTAATTAATTAAAATTCTACTCGGGTCATTTAATAGGAAGAGAAAAAGGAAAGGAAGAGGAAAGGATTAGTCTGTAAGCTTTTACGTATAGTTTAAATTCCCGACTGTAAGAGTAAAATGAGAATGTGTGTATGTGTGTGTGTCAGTGAGAGAGAGAGAGAGAGAGAGAGAGAGAGAGAGAGAGAGAGAGAGAGAGAGAGAGAGAGAGAGAGAGAGAGAGAGAGAGAGAGAGAGAAAACAGTGTGCATTTATGAGAGTAGGGAAAAGTATCAAAATTATGTAGAAAATGAGTTAATTTTTAAGAGACAAAAAAAAAAAATGAAATGAGATATGAAATCATTTTTTTTATAAATGAAAAATAACAAAATGATAAGAAAATATATATGTATATTTTTTTTCATGAAATAAACTACAGTATAGTTTTTAATTTGTTATACACCGTGTTTTTGTGTAAAAAAAAATTAACTGATATAACTTATTGCGCCTGAAATAGTTGTAGTGTTGCAACCCGTTGAACATGTATGCTGTACAGAGTTGTCTACTTTACAGGGTACAAAGTGTGAATAAAATCTCTTTTTGTTTTATGGTGAATTTCAGTGCTATCGCTTTTTATTTTGTCATTTTCTTGTAGCGTGTGGTTCCAAGGAATTTACGTAAAGTGCTCTACATTTTTGTATTTATGTATATTATATTTATATGGATAAATGTTGACTTGTTCTGTATATTAGTGATAAAACAGTAAAGACAAAATTTATAATTCAGACAAGAAACTCTTTAATACTTCTTTTAGAATCTTCCAAAAAGTCTTTTTAAAAAAAAAGTTTTTAAGTTAGAGAAAAAAAAAAACACATATTTTTATGTAAAACTTAACCCACATATTTTGAGAGTAAAATTCTTATCATCTTGTAACAAACCTTCTCTAGGAGATATTTTACGTAATTATATTTTACTCTCATAAAAAAAAAAATAGAAGCATAATCTTAAGTAACATGTTAAGTAACAGGAAGAAATGTCTTAAAGTAAGTTCATATTTTGTACTAGAGTTAAAACCACAGGAAACATGAAGTGCTGATGATCTTTTAACTTATTAATACGCATTGTACACGGAGAAAACTAAAGTAACTTTATTTTTAAACAGTCATAGACCACATAAAACAACATGTGCTTTTTAATGAATAAACACGAAATGGAGTCTTCAGAACTGATGACAACTTTTACCAGAATGTTAATGTAGCCCCACGAGAGAGCGTGAAAAAACTGTAAAGTATGCAATTTGCGTGAAAATTCATGTTTATGACGTCAGAAACATGCAAAAATTAGAATGCAAATGTTGTGCGGGTTGCATAAATCGAATTTTCTGATCACTGTTGGGTTTTGAGACAAACTAATGTTATTTATGTAAATCCCATCAAGTGTTTTGTGATATAAATGCTTATGTTTTTCTCTGGTCTAATCCTTTAATATAATTATAAACATAATTGCTGGTATTTCAGACGATAAAAATTATATGGTTGTTTTGGTAGTATAAACTTAAAACATTAACACCGATTACCTAACATTTATATATAAATGCTGTCGTCATATCATTATTGCATAAATGCTACTTTTCTTAATAGTATATTATTATGCTATTTTTTTCATTATATACATGGATAAAAATAAATACTTATTAATTATATATATTTATGTATAACATCATAATATGCTAAATTGTAGTATTTATATTATAATATAGCATAATAGTTCAGATGTTTAGCAGAATTCCATAATAGCAACATTATAGTGCTCTAGAATGTAGCTTTTGTTTTCCTGAAATTGAGCTATACTATACATAAGTAATCATCTTTATAGAGAGAGAGAGAGAGAGAGAGAGAGAGAGAGAGAGAGAGAGAGAGAGAGAGAGAGAGAGAGAGAGAGAGAGAGAGAGAGAAATATAATATTTTTTTGGGCTTGACCATAGACCAGCCCACTCCGCGTTTTTTTTTTTCTTTTTTTTTTCTTGCCATATTGTGTTATTGTGCTACACCAATCCCAGTCCCAGTCAAGACATTGTCTTATCGACAGGTAAGTACTTTCAAATTAATGAAAAAGCACACACGGGCCGGCCGAATATTCTATCCATTCTTTACTAATTACTATAAACTATACGCAGATTTATACTGGTACATTATATTTTTTTCTCATTTAACTTTAATCAAAGCTTATTGAGCTTTATTTATAAAAATAATAAATAAATAAAAATGATCGTTACTAAAAAAAAAAAAAAAATTATAAAAAAATATGTGGTTAAAGTTATGTTCTAATAAATGTTTATCCACCAACCCTTAAACCTTACCTAAACAAGAGAATAAGACAAATGTTTTGACAAATTTGGCTGGGAAAAAAAAAGAAGCCAAAGTGAAACTTAATAGCATTGATACAAAGTAAAATATAAGTGTATAGAAAGGACAGCAAAGGGTGAGGGAGTATTTTTATAAATATTTTAATGTAGAATATAGTTAGTTAAATGATATATCCAGCGTAAAGCCCTTGTCAACTTACTTTTTTATCATTTAGAATACTAGATTGATAATTAACATACCTTATTATCCATGAATTAGACACCAACACGTTGATTTTGTATTTATTTTTTGATTATTTTCATTTCGTCTGTTATATCCCATATCTGCCGTCACAATATACTAATGGGGCCGTGATAGGGGTAAAGAACTTGAGGGAGGGGCTTAAATTTATCACGTGACTAGAGCGGTGACTGTGATTGCCGGTGGTACGTTGTGACGTCAAATACGTGATATAACAGTCAATATGAAAATGAATGAAAATAAATTCAAAATCAACGTGTTGGTGTCTAATTCATGGATACTAAGGTATAGTATTTATCAATCTAGTATGCTAAATGATAAAAAAGTAAGTTGAGAAAGGCTTTAAATGATATATCCAGCTTAAAATACAAATCCATGATCTTTTTATATTTATAATTTTGTTTTCTCAGTGTAGTTTATATTATTATACCTCAAGCTAAGAATTTTAACTTAATTTATGTTAATTTATTTCATTTAATTATATTCTATTTTAATTTACATTTAAAACAAAATGTAATAATATTCTTATTCATACTCTAGTGTAAGGGTGGTTAATATAACATAATATTACAGTACATGTATATATATATATATATATATATATATATATATACAGAGAGAGAGAGAGAGAGAGAGAGAGAGAGAGAGAGAGAAGAGAGAGAGCGTCTTAACTCTTTTTCTTTTACAAACAACGAAACATTTTTTTTAATTAAATGTTTTAAAAAACATAAATTTAATACCGTTTATCATGATAGTTTTTACTTTACACTTTTTAATTGCAAACAATATGAATGAATTAATTTATTAATTAAAATTTCTCTTCATTGATTTGCTTAATACTAAAGGGCTGTTCACAATAACGTGTAAATTTACATTACTTTCACGTAAGAATCCAAATAGCATTGATATAATATCTTAAAGTCATTAACCATATAAAACAACATGACAATGTACTTTTTAATGAGTAGACACGAAATGTGATCTTTAAAACTGTCGAAATTTTTTACCAGAATGTTAATGTAGCGCGACGAGAGAGCGTGAAACTACTTTTAAGTATGCAATTTGGTTGACTATTCATATTTATGACGTCAGAACCATTCAAAAATTGGTATAAAAATGTTGTGCGGGTTGCATAAATCGAATTTTCTGATTACTGCTACGGAGCTACTGTTGGGTTTTGAGACAAACTAAAATTATTTATGTAAGTCCCATCAAGTGTTTTGTGATATAAATGCTTGTGTGTTTTTTTTCTGGTCTATTCCTTTAAAGTAAGAGTTATGTGAATTTATGCGACATTATGAACAAGTCTAACTCTTTAATATTTATAAAATTTATAAATATCATTACGTAAAAATTAGAGAAAAAATATTTCAATTTTGCTGTATAATACCAACTTTACTATTTTAATTGTCAATAGTAATCGCTTTTTTTTAATTAATTATAATTTTACTGAAACTAAAATATATTTATATAATAATTTTAAAAGATTATTATTCTATTAAGCCAGCAAACCATTTTAAAATCAACTTACATGCACAAAAAAGTAGTTTAAACTTTCTTACACTTTACTTTTACGTTTATAAAAGTTTTTTTTTTTTTTTTCTTCTTCATAGAGTTGTGTTAAAAAACTTTCACACGGTCTAGAATTTTATGCTGACTTTGCTAAGAGGTATATACCACCTTTTATACGTTTTTTTTTTTGGCAAGGTTGCGTCACACGAAAAGAAAAATCTTTCCCCTCGTCTCTTGTAGTTTCTCGTTTTTCATTCAACTTCTCTCTCTCTCTCTCTCTCTCTTGTCGTTTTTCGATGTTTTTGCGCTTTTCTCTCTCACTTATTTCTCTGGTATTTTTTTACCTCGTTTTCTCGCTTTTCCTTTCCATTCTTTCTTGCTCTCTTATACTATCCCTCTCATGTTTCCAGCCTTCTCTCGTTCTCCGTTTACATACCTTTTGTTTTTCTCTAAATTTCGTTAAAAAAATAAATAAACGTTTTTGTCGCTTTTCGTGCCCATTTCTCCGAATTCTTCCACTTTATCTCACACTCTCTTCTATCCTTTCTGTGTCACCACTTCTCTCTCTCTCTCTCTCTCTCTCTCTCTCTCTATTTATTTTTCTATTTCTCGTCTCTCTTTTTTGTACGTATTATCATGTTGATTTCCTATCTCACTTCATGCTATCCTTTTTTTTTTTTTTCTCTTTTTTTTTCCATTTCTCTCGTGTCACCTGCCCTTCTATTTTCCTGGACCTTTAAATTTTTCTCTGTCTCTCAGTTTACCTATTTTACTCAAATCTCAATATCTCTCTCTCTCTCTCTCTCTCTCTCTCTCTCTCTCTCTCTCTCTCTCTCTTCCATATATTTCTACCCCTCTTTCCAGAAAGAAAACTGTAAGTTTAAAGTTATAATCTTGATGGGTTAAGTTCCAAAAAAGAAAAATCTTATATACGTGGGTTTAAGAGAGTGTGATGTGTGAGCATTTTAATCTAAGTAGGTCAATCACATACAAAAAACATTTTCACACGAAAACTAACAATTTTCAAGTTTCATTTTCATTATAATAAATTAATATAAAATGAAGTAAAAATAAAATAAATCTAAATGTAACAGTAAGTGACAATTTTAGTAATGAGAAAATGTAATTGAAAAATTTGTCATTATAATTTACATTTTAACTTTTATTTATTATTATTAAAAAGTAAATGAATATTTTTGTGAAGATTTAATTTTAATAAAGTTATCTTTTGAAATTACTATTTCTGAGATTTAAATTACTTTGTAGAAAACGTTGTTATATAGTAGGAATTTTTTTCTTTTTGTCCAATTTATTATAGTATTTACTTATTTAATTTAATAAGTAATTAATATTAATTATTAGTTAATTTAATTTGTGTTATTTAATTACATTTTTAATGTATGAATTGAACAATTAATTTTTTCTTATGGCAATACAATGCAAATATATGAAGCCTTTATACTCCATGTATATACATGGTATTTTCATAAGACAATACAGTAAAATGTTGAGAAAAAATAAAAATACATAGAGAGAGAGAGAGAGTGAGAGAGAGAGAGAGAGAGAGAGAGAGAGAGAGAGAGAGAGAGAGAGAGAGAGAGAGAGAGCTTTCTTAGTGTTTTAGAATCAACATTAGTACATTAGTGTTATTACTTCGCCCTTGCATTGACTTCAAATTTCAACTGTCCATAGTTCAAAATTTGTTTTTGTAGGCTCACAAAAGTTTTACATTGTACGTACAAGATTGTCCAAAAATAAATTAAACACACACACTTACATACACACACACTTACACACACACACACACACACACACACACACACACACACACACACACACACACACACACACACACACACACACACACACACACACACACACACACACACACACACACACACACACACTCACACACACACACACACAAGATCTATTGATGATAAAAAAAAATTTAATCTGTGATTTGTTTTTTCTTTAGAAGTTCTAATTAATATAAATCTAAAAATAAATTTATTCAACTTTTATTAATCAAAAATATATTAAAATTATATAAAAAAATAAGAATTAATTATTAGATATTTTGATAGTTAATTATTAAATAGTTGACACTTTGTATGGGCAGATGAAAAAGTGTCTTGCAATGCAATTTCTCAACACATTTTATATGAAGACGTCCAGGAATTTGATTAATGGAAGTAATACAAAAAGTGAGGGAGAGAGAGAAAGAATGAGATCGTCACTTTTCTTCTCTCCCCTCACTTCAACTTTGTACACTCAAGTACAAAATAATTGACTCCTCTTCATTTGTCAAAGTTAAGAAATTTATTTGTTGATATCTTAAGTATACTTGAAGATATTTTTTTTTTAATTTTATTAAAATTATTTTATATACATTTTGTATAATATTATGTTTTCTTTCAGTTACTGACTTTTTTTTTTCTTCTTTCATAAATACATTTATTGGCATTTTCATTTAATTTTACAAATATTAACAACTGTATTATTTGGGGTCATTTGTAAGATTGGTTGATATATAAATAAATCAACAAATAAGTAAATAAATAAATAAATAATTGCCTGTATTAAAAGATTGAAGTTATGATTGAAAAACGAAAAGAAAAAAAAAAGGTTAAAAAAAAAAAAAAAAAAAAAAAAAAAAAAAAAAAAAAAAACTAATACAGCTTCTTGTAAGAGTAAGTTCGCAAGTTCAAGCCTTAAAAATAGCTTACCATCCAATCCAACTAATCAACTTGTGTATAATTAAATTTTAATTAAATAAAAATAGTAAAACTTAGAGAAAAAAATGGGATACAGAATATTTTGAAATAAAACATAATAACAAAAATACTGCACATATAAATTAAATTTCAGAAAATTCCAAAGTAAGTAAAGTGTAAAAATATAATGCACCACTCGATTAGGCTATGCTTTAGTTGGATTTTGTATAATTGTGTGTTTAAAAAAAATAAAATAAAAAAAAAAGTACAAAATATAAAGTGTATTCAGACCTCTTTCAAAATTTTTTTTTTAAATAAAGACGTTTACTACAAAATAGCAATATTACCTATTAAATAACTGAAAGTAGAAACAGCAATTACATAAACACATAAATAATTATACATTATAAAGTTACAAATAAGTGTTTGATTTGATATTCTTTGTGTCAAAAGATGTTTTATACCAAAGTAAGAACGTGATGACATGTAAGTATAGATAGATATTTTCCCTGCCTGATAGAACTTGCTACATGTCTTATAGATTGTATGACACGAGTCAAGAATACTAAATGAGAAAGATTTCATACAAAATAGGTGGTAGGAAAAAAAATAAAAAATAAAATAAAAAAGATGACTTTGGTTTAAAATCCCTTAGGAGACACTTGAATTCTCAGCCAATGAATTTCATCAAAAATACTCTCTGTAAAAAAAAAAAAAAAAATAGAAAGAGAGAGAGGAGAGAAAATGAGATTTGATTTGTAGTCGTTTTTATATTCTTTGAACATCTACTGTTTTGAGACTTCAATAAAAATATCACCACACGTGAAAAAATACTGTTGCATTTTTTTTTTCAACTCTCATGCTTTTTATTCTCATATTTTATTTACATGTCTCTCTCATTCTCTTTCTCTCCTTATTTGTAATTTCTATCTCCTTTTCTGTGTCTATTTACTAATACTTGTTTGTGACCTGTTCTAAATATTATTAGTTATTGATGTAAACTTTTAAAACCCTATATTATCAATTTTGCAAATTAAAAATTATTACAGAGTATCGCAAAAAAGTTAAAGTACGCAGTTACTGTGTAACTAACATCTTCAGAGTAAAATAGAAGAAAAAATATATAAAGTGGAACAAACTTTTGTGGTTTTTATTCAGAACTATTTCAATTTAGATTTAATTTCATTTATATAAAAAAAAAAAAAATTCAACTTGGTTTTATTTAATTATGAAAATTAATATTTATATTTACATAAATGAGAACTACAGATTCCATATTTCATAATATCAAATAGACATATTACTAAATTAATTGATAAATGAAATTATAAATTTTAAATCATAAATTATCGAATGTAAAATTCGTAACCAATTATCAAGATTATTTTAAAATAAAATATAATTGAAATAAATTACAAAACAAGAAAAGGGTTTTAGTTTTTTTAAATCCTATATCAATCATTTTTAATTTTATTTCTTAATATATATTTTTTACTCTAATACATGATAAAAAAAATATATATAAACGTGGATTTGATAGATCATGATTGATAATATAAAAAAGTTTTGTGTTGTGTGTATTAATATTTTTATTGTATAGTGAATTTTTGCAAGGATTGCTGGTTTTTGATATACGAGATAGTGGTCAGCAGAGAATTATTGTTCTCTCATTTATTATCTTCCTCTCTCTCTCCTCTTCCTAACACTTCATCTTTCACAAACCAGAATTTCATTTATCGTATAAAAAAATAAGTCCCAAAGATAAATCAAAAAGGATTATATAGGAAAATAACGATGTTATTTAGTTGAAAAAGAAAATTTTTCGTCACCTTTTATAAGAGAGTGATAATTTTATTTATAGATTACACTGAAAATAGTTTATTTGTTATTATAAATTAAAAAATGATTTATGAATTTATTTATTTGCTATTTATATAAGTTTTCATTGTTTTCTTCATTCATTCATTCATTCATTCATTCATTCATTCATTCATTCATTCATTCATTCATTCATTCATTCATTCATTCATTCATTCATTCATTCATTCATTCATTCATTCATTCATTCATTCATTCATTCATTCATTCATTCATTCATTCATTCATTCATTCATTCATTCATTCATTCATTCATTCATTCATTCATTCATTCATTCATTCATTCATTCATTCATTCATTCATTCATTCACTCACCTATTTATGTGCTTATTAATTTATATACAACTAAATAAATAAATATCCTTTGGACATTAAAAAAAAAAAATCATATTTAAATATATTTACATACAGTGGTTTCTACTCGTACTTCAAAAACATCACACGTTTAAAAAACATGAAAGGAAAAGAGAGTATGCGTATACGTACATTAAATAAATAAACAAATTTACTTACATAAATGAATACTTCATCAACATCACAACGAAATAAAATAATTGAAAAGTGTCCCCTTAATATTTCAACCCTTTATATACATACATAACATACAACCCTTTCCTCTCCCTTTTTTTTTTTTTTTACAATTTTAATATTTGATATATTATGAAAATAATAAGTGTATAAAAAAAAAAGGACTTCGTAAAGTAAAAAAAAAAAAAAAAAGAGTCAACTTTTGTATGTATGTGATTCATAGTGATGTGTTTTAAACTCCATTATATTAATTAAAAGTTAGTTTTCTCACCCTTCTCTCTCTCTCTCTCTCTCTCTCATGAAAAGAGGACAATTAAGCTGGTACTTCAGAGTACTCTCTCAAAAACACTTGTGTACATAAATGTTCATAGGAGCGTACTGGGCAGTAAATATAATATATATATATATATATATATATATATATATATATATATATATATATATATATATATATATATATATATATATATATATATATATATATATATATATATATATATATATATATATATTCTGTATCATATAAGACCTGCTTTCACATTTCGTAATACCAGTGCTGAAGAGATATATCTATACCTATATAATAATATTTAATAATTAAAAACTGTATTTTGAAACCTACAACTTCATAGCTTTCATTGCATCGGACAAAAACGTAGCCATTGTTAATAAAGCCTTTAGTTTTATTTTTTAATTTTTTTTTCCCGTAAGAATTTTAACTTTTAGTAACGTATTAATCGTTAATTCTAAAAAACTTAAAGCATTACTAATTTGTATATACACTTTTAAAATATAGAATTTTTTTTCTTTTTCCAACGTATATTTTTAGAGTGTTTTTGTACATTTCTGTACAGTATATTATATACATATATATAAATAATAACTACATTGTTATACTCCTGACCGTTCCTTTAAACAGACTTCATTTAAAATATGTTTTGTATTACATCATATAAACAATGAAATAACAATTGTGTAAACCTCTATATTGTCATGCACAAAAAGTACTGGACAATACAATTAGTTACAAAAACCTGTTTTAATTACGTAAGTTTTACTATATGCATGATGCACAATAGAATATGAATATAATATACTATATACAGTACGTATAGTTATTTTAAAATTGTATTCATTATTTAAATCAAAAAGTAATATGAAACACATTTGATGTTATATAATATATAACTTTGTCATGAACAGGCATAACATCAGTAGTGATAAATAATAATAAATACAAATCGAGTAAAATTGGTTAAAAGTTTGTCTATTTGGAATTGTGCGGCTTCGGTGCAGTATAGTTGTTGTTGTTGTTGTTGTTGTTTTCTTAATAATAATATAAAATTTAATAAAAAAAAACTTTTAAAATATATGGTCCTGAAATACTAAAGGATATAGGAAAATGGATATGATCTTTACTTTTCCCCCACCTCCAATAATTGCAACGCTATTGTGCTCTCCACCGATAAGCTGTATTAAAAAGTTTACTATGTTTATAGGGTCACTGTTATTACAAGGAATAGACCAGAGAAAATCATAAGCATTTATATCACAAAACACTTGATGGGACTTACATAAATAACTTTAGGTGTTCTCAAAACCCAATTGTAGACCCGTAGCAGTGATCAGAAATTTCTATGTATGCAACCCGCACAACA
Organism: Ecdyonurus torrentis; assembly: GCA_949318235.1. Lineage (NCBI taxonomy): Eukaryota > Metazoa > Arthropoda > Insecta > Ephemeroptera > Heptageniidae > Ecdyonurus > Ecdyonurus torrentis. The sequence goes on from OX439136.1 coordinate 6,080,901, forward strand.
TTTTTATTCTAATTTTTGCATGTTTTTGACGTTATGAATATTCACGCAAATTGCATACTTGATAGTATTTTCACACTCTCTCGTAGGGCTACATTAACATTCTGGTAAAAATTGTCATCAGTTTTATAAATCCCATTTCGTGTTTATTCATTAAAAAGCATATTTTGTTTTATGTGGTCTATATGGCTTTAAAATAAAATTTCTCTGATAATCGTGATGAGATGATACTATCATGCATTATATATCTCGTACTCGCCTCTAGAGAGTTAACTTGTAAAACAGGCTACCCCTTTTTTTGCAATTTGTATTGTCTTCTATTATAGTATTGACGTCTCTATATGAAATCTAAAAGTTGCTTACTTTAGCCTTCTTTTTTACCCCAGTTTGTAAGAGACGGTATAAGTGACAAGAAATGTTTTTGTATATAATGTGTTCCAATATCTAAAATAATCAATCTCAATGTTTTGAATACATTAGCACTTCAAACATAAACTACTTATTGAAATTAGAATGAAAAATGAATCTCTTCTATTTACCATATTCTGATAGAGATTATTTATTAATTATATTAAGTCTACATTGATTTATTAATTGATCCTATAGATGTCTGGTTTACAATGGTAAACGGGAAAAAAAATAACTAAAAAGTTAATAATACGGAGGGACCAAAATTAGAATACACACTCAATATAGGGATAGGGTATGCGAAACGTCGTGAAAGAGAAAAACAATAACACCTGCCATGGCTATCTTGTTAGAGCCAAAGACAAAAGCAAAGACAAAGCAAAGCAGTGTTATAACACGTTGATTTTGTATTTATTTTTGTTTATTTTCCTTATTGCGGTTATATCACGTATCTGATGTCACAATGTACCGATGGGGCCGTGGTAGGGGTAAAGAACTTGAGGGAGGGGCTTAAATTTATCACGTGACCAGAGCGGTGACTGTGATTAGCGGTGGTACATTGTGACGTCAGATACGTGATATAACCGCAAAAAGGACAATAAACGAAAATAAATACAAAATCAACTTGATGGTGTCTAATTCATAGATATTAAGGTATGGTAATTATCAGTTTAGCATTCTAAATGATAAAAAAAGTAAGTTGACAAGGGCTTTAAATCCGATCTTTATAGAATTTTAGAAGAAGAAAAAAACTATTAGTATTTTCTTGCAGCTTATTAAATTAAAGCGAGGAAAAAAATGTAAAAGCACTCTCATATAAGTAACAAAAACAGAGAAAAAAATTGTATATATATTATATATATTTATGTTAAAGTAAGATAAATAGTTATAATAACAGTCAACTACTTTTACATTTAAAAACTAGAAAACTCAATTTGTATCTTTGTCTTCTTATACAATATACTTTTAAATAGATTATTGTCATATTGAGTTACAAAAGAAGAAAAAGAAAAAAAGTTAGTATTATGTTATATTAACCCCCCTGTGTTGAAAAAAAAACTTTTTTTATTATTTTATTTTCAAAGGGAGAATGTGAGAAAAACAAAGTAATTTACATTGAAAAGTTTTTGTCGCTATTCTCTCTCTCTCTCTCTCTCTCTCTCTCTCTCTCTCTCTCTCTCACGTATATGGTATCAGTAACTTCACTGCTCCGCGATAACTTGATTAAACCTAAGAGTATTGATTACTTTATATAGAACTGAGAGATAAAGAGAGTAGAGAAATGTATCATTGGGACATATACAAAAAGTTACTGTGTTTGAAAACACAATTATATTATGTAAATTTTATCACATATAAAACTTATATAATTTTATCTATATATTTGTAATAACTTGGTCTTTTTTTCTTTTTTTTTAATAATAATTATATAATTACTAAAATACACGGGGTTACAACATGTCGTTTTCAATGTTAGATAACGAGAAGAACTGTTTATTGACTTTCATTTGATGGCCCAAAGCCCTCCCGTAGCCCCATGGTAGCCCTTCAAACTTGCGTTCATCCTGCGAGATATGCAACCTGCTACAACATTTTCTATAGTAAAGCCGTAACTATGACGTAAAAGATACGATACAGGTTGCATATATCGCAGGATGATCACGAGTTTGCGGGGCTATGGAAGGGCAATCGGGCAATCACATGTGAATTTATGAGCAGTTGTTCTCATGATCTTACATTGAAGAAACCATGTTGTATCCCCTGAACTTTCTCTTTAAGGTGAATATGACATTTACGCATTAAATATTTATTAATTTTTCCCAACAATATTACTTTGGAAAAAAATAATACTGGGTAATAAGATGTACGGTATTTATCTACGGTATTAAGTATCTTTTGTCCATACGTTTCTCTAACTCTAAAATTTTATCATCAATAGCTTTTTAAAATAAAATTGATATATAATTTAAAAGGGGTTAACTTGTAAAGTCAGGATATAAGTAACTTCACGACTTAATTTTTTACTTCTACAATACTGCTTCCATTAAAAATAATTTTAACTTTGAAATTCAAATTTTGATTTTAAAAGAAATCATTACATGAAAATTTATTTATCTTATATTAATGATGAAATTTAAAGGAAATTACTAAATAATGAGTCTCTTTTGTTCAATAAAAAAAAAGAATCTTAAATTGTGATTAAAATTGCAAATATAAATATTCAAATGAATTGTTTTAGAATTTAAATATGTATAATTATTTCTTAAAAATTGAAAATGCTAAGGCAGTGTTCAAAGTAAAATGTTACAGTTAAAAGTAAAATATAGTAAAAACTACTGTGATTTTTTTTAAATGTTTTTTTTTTTTTTTTTTTTTTTTTTTTTGTAGATCTTATACTCGCATTCAATTTTTTCCCCCATTTTTCTTTTCCCGAGATACATACATCAAATAATGTTTTAGGGAATTTAGAGAGAATAATAATGAATGAATGAATATTATTCTATTTAATTCTTTTACAGTAAAACATCTTCTTCTTCTTCTTCTTCTTTTTTTTTTTTTTTTTTTTTTCAAACAATTGATCAGTATTGCACTATAAATCCACGTATACAGATATATTTGCAATATCAATTTGTTATTTGTTTCCACATTAAAAATTCATGTATTAAAATAAAGATTGCATGCAATAAAATTTATGACCCAAAAGAAATATTGCAACGTTTATGAACACGACTGCATAGTAAATTTTAAATGCATTTGTTTTAGCTCAACTTTAATAAAAATTAAAAAAAACTACTTAGAAATAATTTAGATAGTAATACTGCATCAATAATTTCTGTTATATAGAAAAGTTTACACAATATATTTTCACAAGTAAAAGAGAGAGAAAAAAATTCTAATGCAAGAGTATTAGCAAAAACCACTGATTATAGTGCAAAGCTTTTACTAATACTAATATAAATTTAAACAAAGTTGTCTATTAAGCTTTTATACCTTATACTTATACTATATAATACTTTAGTTTCTACATTATGGTTCACTGATAATAATCTATAAACTAAACTAAACTTTGCTAATGCGCATGCAATTCTTGGAGAATAAGATATATGTTTGTGCTGCAGTAACGTTATATATTATGTATATAGCTTAACAAGTATGCTATTATGAGCATGCATTTTAGTTTGAAACAAAAGTGCGGAATAATATGTGTTGAAATTTCAGATTGTTTGTTGTGAACATGGTTTAGATTTATTAATACACATGAAAACTTTTGATAATTGGGTTAGGCATTACTTAGATAAGTAAATTCTATACTCTCTGTCTGTGTCTGTGTCTGTGTCTCTGTCTCTGTCTCTGTCTCTGTCTCTGTCTCTGTCTCTGTCTCTGTCTCTTCTGTCTCTCTCTCTCTCTCTCTCTCTCTCTCTCTCTCTCTCTCTCTCTCTCTCTCTCTCTCTCTCTCTCTGTAATGAGATCTAAGGACACTTAAATTAAAGTTTATTTCTTAAAAGATTTCCTTTTTTTTATTAATTTGTCGGCGTTTGTTTTTTCTTTCAGATTTCTAAATCACTAAAAGTACGAAAAATATATATTTTCATCTATATTTTTTTATATTACATAAAAAAGTTTTGGTAAAAATGTTTTAAAAAACCTGAAAAAAAAATCAAGAATATTATATTTCAAGAATGTTTCTAAGCATGTTTTTTTCGTTAAAAACAAACAAACTAGATTTGATTGATTGATGGATTGATGGATGGATTGATTGATTTCAATAAGCATTAATAAAAAATTATAAAACACCACACCATTAAAATTTTATATTCAAGTGCATGTATGATTGTATTTTTCAGAGACTCATTAAATTTTATGCTATTTCTTCTTGACAAATCCTTCCTTGTACTGCTCTGTCAAGATATAGTAAATCACAATATTATTTTTCATTATCACAGGAAGCAGGCTTATACAAGAACATAAAATTTTACTATATTATATAATATGATAATAAAATGCATTCATATACAAAGACTTTAATACTCCATATAAATATAATTTTATATTCTCAGTGAAATAGAATATAATTTTATATGACAGTTTCTCTACTATTTCTTTAAAACTACGATTTGTAATATTATACACGTGTAAAAAGAAAATCACAACCGATCTTTTCGCGTCAAAATGAATAATAATAATAATAATAATAATAGATCTTTATTTAAGGCGCATAAAGGGCTTTTTCAACCCTATTACATGAACCTTGGCTAAAACAAATGCCAATATAATTATACATAAAAACATAATTTATTATACAATAATCAAACAATTTTCAACTATTAGGTGGACGCATACTCATCCTAGTGACTTATGAGCCAGCTCAATCACAATTTTATTTCAACAAAATTAACACAGTGTAAATATAACGGAATTTTATTTCAACACAACATTATTTTAATAAATGAAGCTTCTCTTTACTTTACAAATTTCCAATGAATGAACGATCTACACTTTACAAAGTACCTGAAGCTTCTGATATATAAAACAGGTGTATGAAACTTCAGGTATCCACAAATTTCAAGATCCACAAGATCATTTCGTTTTTTTAGGAATTTCTGAATAAAAGAAAATAGAAAGCTTTATTTTGAAACGAGAAATTTTAATTTAAACTGTAAAGCATATTAACTTCTGTAGCACATTCCTACTGGGCTTCACATTACTACTTGTGTACTGCTTTACTACACAGTATACAGTACTGTATAGCATAATAATCTTGCTGTGGAGCTTTATTTTTGTAGGGGTGAAAAGTAATTTTGCTGTATAATAGTTCTGACAACAAAATTAGCTCTTCAGTCTATGTTGACCATGTAAATTTGAATATAACACGATTATTTTATTTTTATTCTGTCCGCATTGTAGACTAAATTTAAAAGTTGCAAAAAAAGAAGAATAAAAATGAATAACATATAATATGAAGTATAATTTTTTTTGCGCAGGGAAAACACCACAAGACTTATATATTTACCACGTAGAAAATAAGAGAGTAAAAACTTATTTCCTTTTTTTTTTTTTTTCTTTTTTTTTTGCGAGTAAAGACAAAAACAAACATACAAGTAAGAAAGCAATCTAAAGTGCGTTGTCCCTAGAGACATGTTACCGCAATCGAAACTCCGTTCCGTGACAATCCGATCACATTTGGCAAAAATAACACACATGGCTATCTTCAACTAAACTTGACTTTAATAAAGTCTGACTACTTAAACTATGTAGTATTAACTTCGTGTATATATATATATATATATATATATATATATATATATATATATATATATATATATATATATATATATATATATATATATATATATATATATATATATATATATGAATCTTGTTTTATAGACACATACATTTTACACAATTTTTTTGTTTCACTTATTTAATTTTTCCTTTTTCCTCGAGTGATGTCTTGATATTTTACTTCAAACTTATCAACACCTCTCTAGTGAAAACAAAACCAATGTATATGTATATATATATATATATAAACTCTACGTGAATAAATAAATTTATCTCTATACTTACAAGCACGGTAAGAGTAAATAGCGTAATTTATGCTGCATTTATGTCATTATAGCATAAATAACACTAAATTAGAAACCACAAATAATTATGATGTACAGTATAATATTTATGGGATTATAATATAGAATTTGAGAAGTATAGAATACATTATGCTATATTTAACATGTGCTGAATAATATGCACAATTATTCGCGGGTATTTATAAACATATATATTTTTTGTCCGTGAACAAGTGTATTTTTTATATTAACATAACCGTAAATAATGCTATTTTTTTAAGTTTAAAAAGTAAGTAGCCTTGTTGAAATTTAAAATTGTCATTATTGTAAGCTGATAAATTGTAACAGAATTTCTTTCCGTGTTGCAAAATTAACACAATTCTACGCTGAGAAATTTTTTTTTATTTTTTTTTTTAAGGCGTAGAACAATTTGAAACAAAAACATGTCTAGTATCCTAACATATCTAAATATCAACGTTTATTTAGACGGAGTCATTGATTTATGATTTATTTTCCATTCACAAAATCACAACTGCGGGTTTGTGACGTCACAGCTCACTAGTCCACGCGCGTGGAAACAAGTGAGCTGTGATTTCACAAACCCGCAGCTGCCATTTTTGGGAATGGAAGATAAGTAAGAAATCAATGACTCCGGCCAAATTAACATTGATATTTACTATTTTGGTATGTTAGAATATTAAGGCAAGTTTTTTGTTCAAGGTGTTCTACGCCTTTAACTAAATCGATACGCAAATTAAATTGAGAATTTGAATTAAGGACGAAAAGCTGTCTTATTTGTGTGGGAAAAAATAATAACAATTATAATAGTAAAAAAATGAATGCATACTAGAAAATGTTACCCATCTCTCTCTCTCTCTCCATCTCTCATCACAACATTTCAATATTCAGAAATATTGTTTTTTTTGTCCTTATACATTTACTAAAATCTACAACTGCTTTAATTAAATTATATACATATTTCTTATAAATAAACACATAATATAAATGATATACATTACAAAAAAAAACTCTAATTAATTGTATTTCATAATAATATTAATTAAATTACCAAGTATAAAACAAAAACATTTGAAGATATATTGAAGTAAAAACCACGCCTAAATGTTGTCAATAGTTGATTAAAACGAATCCTATTATATGATTGCAAAACGAAGAAGGTTTTATAAAATTTATTACTGTAAGTTTAAGATGAATGCCAAGTAATCAAGTAGCAAAAGTCACTAGCTCTTATGTTTTTTCTAAACGACAATTAATCTTATAACAAGAAGAAAAAAAGGACATAGAAAATGCTCTATCACTTTGTGCATTGTGTTAAATAACATAAAAAATATATAATTTTATTGAAGAGAGTTTATAAAGGTTGAGTAGGGTTTTGAAGAAGAATTTATGATTAAGTTTGTCAATTTTCTTTTCTTTTTACTATTATTATTTTTATTTATTGTTGTGTTTGTTAGCCGTGCAACCTTAGGTGGTGTGGTAAAACCATAGAAAACCCAAAATTCTTATTCTTTAGCATTTCAAAACCATGTTTTAATATTTTTTTTTTATCTCCGATACTTAAAACACGTCTAAAACCAGAGGTTGTCATTACATATCAAAATAGTTAAATATATATATTTTTGTTATTGCAATTATGAAAGTACGTGCAGAATTAGGAAAACTTAGTTATAGAAACCTTTGCTTTTTTTTTTTTTTTTTTTTTGTTGCTGTTTTATGTTTTATTTTAATTAGTCCACTCCAATAGTGTAATGACAATTTTCAAAATGCTCATCAAAGGAATTTTTTCCCTTCGCTTTTTTTATTTTTTACTATTGGTGATTTAAAAAAAAGGGGACAGGAAAATTTCACCCTAATTTATTTGTTTAAGATTTTATGTATAGATTTGATACTAACTTCTCCTCTATCTCTCTCTCTCTCTCTCTCTCTCTCTCTCTCTCTCTCTCTCTCTCTCTCTCTCTCTCTCTCTCTCTCTCTCTCTCTCTCTCTCTCTCTCTCTCTCTCTCTCTCTCTCTCTCTCTCCACTCTCTCTGTCTGTCCCTTTTTCCAAAATCTAAAAAGGAAAGTTCCTAATTTTTTGATGCCATCTTAAAGTTAATAATAACAGCTACCCTTGATAAAAATTTGAGCACCCGTGACCATCAGATAAGAGAGAAATTAATTATTGAAATTAACATGGGCTCTTATGGGACTAAAACTTCAGAAAAATAATAATTCAAAATCTATCATGGTGACCCCCCAAAATTTTTACACTTTTTAAGTTATCTTACCCTAATCTATCACTGTGTTAAATTTCAGATTTTTCCTCTTTTATAACTTTTTAGTCAAATCCCGCAGTAGCTGATTTCCCGCCTTAAAGGATTCACAACAAAATTGTCAACACATTTTAAAATTACACTAGGGCTTTTATCTTAAAACTCCTCTCTCTCTCTCTCTCTCTCTCTCTCTCTCTCTCTCTCTCTCTCTCTCTCTCTCTCTCTCTCTCTCTCTCTCTCTCTCTCTCTCTCTCTCTCTCTCTCTCTCTCTCTCTCTCTCTCTTATTTGATAAGCTAAGAACAAAAATTGGTTTTTCTTTGAAGAAAATTAGATCGTTCACTTTGCTAAAATCTTGTATGTATAGATTACTCAAGTAAAATTAATCTTTGAATTTAATGCGTATGACATCTTAAACAATATAAAGTAATCAATATCAATTTTCAACTGCTTTTTAGTCTTGAATATTAAGACGAAGAAGTGGTGTGTATACAATGTAAGTATTATTGAAACATTTTAATTGTTTCTTAATTAAGAAAATTTTACTTACTCTGCGTATTAAATTAATCTTTTGTGTCATTGTGTTATTAGTTATTATATAACTTTTTTATAGCTTCAAATTTATTCAAAAGTATTATTTGAGATTATAAATAATACTATATTTTAAACAATTATTTAACAAATTACATTACATTTATATACAATAAATAATTATTATTTTATATACTTATAATATAGTTAGTTGTTAATTTGCAAAAACTCGGTGTTTTAAATTTATGGTTAATTATGTATAATATGCTATATGGAAAAAAAAAATAAAATAAAGGAAATTTGTTAATTTTTGTTTCTTTATTTTTCTATTTTACTGATATTCTTGTGTTTTCTTAGGTCAATCAGATGTGCACTTAAATTTCAAATTAAAATTTGTTTATATATTAAGAGTTTTAGTTATAACAGTATTAATAACATGCAATTGTGTTCTAATTTTAAGTTGAGGGTTGAATTTTATGACAATTTTTATGGCATCATCAATGAATAGTCTCTATATCTCTCTCTCTCTCAGCCATTATACTATTATTTTATTAAAAATATTATAATTATGAATACACAATCATTTTTAAGTTTTGCAATTAAATACCCCCACTTTATAACATTGAAAGGTAAAAATAATATTAAAAATATGAAATTGAATGAAAAGTTAGATATAATACTGTAACGCCCGTTTCTCTCCCTCCCTCTCTCTCTCTCTCTCTCTCGTTCTCTCTCTCTCTATGAAGAAAAAATTATTTCATGCGGAAAAAAGGAAGCAAGAACCGGAAACAAAGATGGAAACGAAAAAACAACACATATCGTAGAGAGCAGAAAAAATATATAAAAAAATGTAGTAAAATAATAAGAAGAAAAAAAGTATGAAACACAGAATGTTCGCGATATTGGTTTCCGTTATTGTGTGTTGGAATAAAACGAAATTTCTTCTTTTTTTTTTTTTTTTTTTCAATAACATCTATGTTTTCTTCTCTATCAATAACTCTGTTGTTTCTTTCTCTTTTTTTTTATCAATTTTTCTTTTTGATATTAATTACAAAGTTTTCTTTCGTGTAACATCCTTATAATAAAAGTTTTTAATCGATTTTTATTTTCTTTATTTCATTTTTTTTTTTTTTTTTTTTTTTTCATCTTTTATACTTTTGTTGGATTTTTATTATAGTACTTCAATCAAGAACTTTAGTACTTTAGCAAACTTTAGATTGCAATTAGTGATTGCATACCCAATTAATTAATTTAATAAATTAAAGATTGTATTGTAAAACTTAAAATGATTTTTACCCTAATGATGACGATCCATTATAATCCGTTTGTGCTAACGGTAATTTATATCGGTAATCTGCTAATTTTTTATCCTTTAAAATTGCCGGACAATAAACTTTTTGAGCGATTTTTGCGACAACTGCTGCAGTTGGAACAGAGAAATATAAGTGACTCACAAAATTTACACTTTTACGTGTTTTAATTTAAATAATTGTTGATCAAACATTATATTACCTGGTAAAAAAGTTATAATGAAATCACTTTTTTTTTTTACAAGAAATACAAATCTTAAATTCTTATTTGAAAATTAACTATAGTTTAATGGTCACACCATAAACTATTATTAAATTTGGGAGGGTCTTACCGGCTTATAATATAAGCCAGTAAATCGAAAGTCACCCCGGGGGGTTGGTAATGTTGTGACCAGTATTTATGCAATTATAATTATTATTAGATCTCTAGATTGTTTAAATTTTTGGTTATTATAGATTAATCTTATTATTATATATATTTTTTAATTCATTATACAATACCAAACAAACCAACGTAAAACCTTATCGGTTGGTTCAGCAAGTTAACATAATAAAGAAATATTTTTAACAAATTTTTTTTTTTATTAATTTCATCTATTACAAATTTCTGTTTTAATTTCTTTTAAATTGATGTTGCATTTTATGAATTTGGTAAAAGAGGAGAGCTAAAGTTAAAGAGAAAAAAATTAAACAATTTGAAGTTATTATTTAGTTACATCAGAAAAAATCAATAAAAATGGAAAAAAAAAGTAGAAGATGAAAAAAAAAATGTTTCTTTATCACAAATTAAAAAAAAAAACATGTTTACTAATGATGATATGTATCATTTTATTTCATTTCATTTCATTTCATTTCATTTCATTTCATTTCATTTCATTTCATTTCATTTCATTTCATATCATATCATATCATATCATATCATATCATATCATATCATATCATATCATTTCATTCATTCATTCATTCATTTTTTTTACAATTATATAACATTATTATACACACAAACGCACACACATTTTTAAAACTTATTATACATCGTGAAAAAAAAAAGAAGTTATTTCCTTTAATCCTTCTTTTGTTGAATAAAATCAAATAGTTATACTAGACTGTGTATAAGAAATCTTCTAATATAAAATTGCAAAAGCTCGTCGAGTTAAAACTATGGAGATAGTATTACAAATAAAAACTCTCTCTTTCTCTCTCTCTCTCTCTTTTAATGTAATTTCAGTATAATAAATATTGGATCTTTGTAATGATACTTAACATTAATCCCTTTTCTAAAAAAAAAAAAAAAAAAAAAAAAAAAAAAAAAAAAAAATCTTCTTCTAGATTGTATGGGTGAAGAAAGCTAAATGAATTTAATGTCATTTTCATTGCTTTTTTTTTTAAAGTTTCTAAGAAAACAAAACAAACTTGCTGACAATAGACGCAACAAGCTATTGCTAAATTAATAGACCTACATTTTTTTCAACATCAGATTTATATCCTTTTATGTTAAAAATATAATATAAAAATATTTGTAATTAAATTTATTAATATTTTGTATAGTATGGAAATATTTTTTTTGCTGTGCTGTATGTTTATTAAAAAAAGGAAAGTTAGAAATTATAAATTTTTTAATATATTATAACTGCTTACATTTAAAATTGATTTAAAAGATTTAGCAAGTCTGCTTATTATATATATAATAATATATTCTTTTCAAATATAAATTTTAAACTAGTAATTTCTCACCTTTCATGCTTAAAAAAATAAAACATAAAATTAATAAGCTTAACATTTTTCAACGTTCATTAAATTATAAATAAACTATGACAGATTCAATTATCAACATATTGTCCAAAATAAATAAATAAATAAAAAACAAAAAATGAAAATTTGAACCTTAATCTTAACAACCTTCATCACATATCAACTACTTGTAAAAAATTAAATTTTAAATTGAAAATGACGTTCGCGCTCTTTTATAATCAAAAGGACATTGATATAATCCGACATTTTGATTGGTTAACGTATATTATATATATAAAATGTTGTAATAAGGTTGAAAAAGGGTTTTTTTGTATGATCCTTTAGTATAAAGCTATATATAGTTTTCCCATGGGGTTTTTATACTATCCTCTTCCATAGCTTTCTGTCATAATCTTTACATTTTGCTCTTGTCCACTTTAACATAGCTTTTCATCCTTCACACATTATACTTTGTCTTAACTTTTGAAGAACTCCTTTTTTAAATTATCATATAAGAACTTATCTGTATGTTTTTTGCTTGAACATGAAAGTTTATAGGTTAACATGAGAACAGTGTATAATATAAGAACACTTAAAAAATAAATCCGTGATTTTCCTTTATAAATTCAGTACATAGTTTTCCTTCTATTACATGATATTGTTTTATAGCATAGGATAAACTTCGTGTTTGGCTAATGGATATATAAACAGGATAGGAAGCTATTGTTGAAGAAAAAAAAAAAAAAAAAAAAAAAAAAAAAAAGTCCCTTAATGATTTAATTCAAATTTTCGTCGCAACAATGTAAGAATTCAAAATTACGTATATAAAAGTGGCGCTGTAATCTGTGTGTGAATTTTAAAATTCACACACAGATCGCAGCGCTACTTACATTTTACATTTTGATTGTTGCAGTGAAAATTTGAACTACATCATCGAAGGTTCGTTTTTAACTTTTTAGTATAGGGCTATAACACAGAAGCTCACGACCCTGGTTTGAGCTATTTTCTTTGGGAAATCAGTTTAAAAAAATTAAATATTATTTTTGTCTTAAACCTCATTAAACCTCTTTAAATTTTGCATTAAACCTCAGCATCAATGATCTCCAAAATATTGCTAAAATAACAAAATGAGTAAATTTTCAATGCAGCCCATATTATTGAGTAAGCCAGCATGGCTTCTACCATAACATGAATGCATAGACTTTATAGAACAATTACATGCAAAATATTTTTCTTGCATTGTAAAATTACACTATGCCAGAGTGTCACTCTTGGACTGGTTGTTCAGTACTTGATAATATGTAACATTAGTGTATACTTTTGCAAATTGCATGCAAAGTTTAAAAATGACGGATAAGTGTATTTTTTTGTTACTTACATTTTCTTATATAAAGTTTTGACACACATAAAACTTTATATATATATATATATATATATATATATATATATATATATATATATATATATATATATATATATAATATTTCCTGTATTTAACCTGATACCATAGTATTTAATGGGTACTAAAAAGAAAAGGAAAAAAAAGTTCTATGCAAACGCATTCATAATATGCATAATGCATACTGTGTATTAATGACATAGTTTGTCATTTCATAAAAAAATGTACTTTTTTTTTTTTAGTATTTAAGTGAGCTTTTCAACGTAATAATTCATTTCTACCAAGACCTACTTTACTATATACATATATATATTATATATATATATATATATATATATATATATATATATATATATATATATATATATATATATATATATATATATAACGCAGGGCAAATTGGTATAATTAATTAATCAAACAATTACATAAAGAATGCATTCAATTTATTCATTCGCTATAATTCTATAATTACTCAAATTATAATTCATTATTTTGCATTAATTTTTATCTAAATCTCTTCATATTTGTATATCTTATAATAAAAATGTATTGTGCGTATCAATGTATTGGGCAAGTGTATATATATAAATGTTTTTGGTTACTTTACTAGTAAACTTAAAGAAAAAAAAAAGCCTTTCAATTATTTATTGGTATTATTATATAAATTATAATATATATATAAAATGTATTTAATTCTCATAATAATATTAAATAATTATTAATATTATTTGAATAATTAAATATTGTATGACGCATATGAATTTTTTAAGTTATGTAAAGAGAGTATTAAACATCGTATTTTACGTCATAATTTAAATTTTATCTAAAAAAAAAAAAAAAAAAAAAAAAAAAACTGACACGTGTTGTTATTAGTAATATATTTTTAATCTAAAAATCATATAAATATATATAATATAAAACACAACAAATTATTGTAATTTTCTTATCAAAAACTATGACGTTAAAAGCTTTTTATATTTTATGTTTGTATATATATTGACATCCAGACAAAATAAATATGAATTATTAAGTACTTTTTTTTTTTTGAATTACCGCATTAAATGAGTGACATTGTCACAATAAATTACTTTCTTTTTTCTTTTTTCTTTTTTTTTTAATGCGTATAAATATTGAAAAAATTTCTATTATTTTGTTTAACATCATACATGTTATGACAAGAGTTATTTATTATTCATATACTCTGAATTATTAGGAATTTTTTTAAGTTTATTGTAACAACATAAAATTTATGTAAACAAGTAAACAAGCTAACAAGTAAAATTAGTTCTTCGTTTGTTTTTGTTTGTTTTTGTTTTTGTTTGTTTGTTTGTTTGTTTTTTTGTTTTGTTTTTTTTGTTTTGTTTTTTTTCTTTTTATTAACATTAATTTTACTTATTTAACTATTATAATTTTTACATAAATATAAAAACCATGTATTATTGATTTTGTAATTTTGAATCATTGCAAGTATTTTTTTTTTTCTAAATGAATTTTGCATCCTTAAAGTTAGTCTGCTGTCTTAAAAAACTAAATCATGATTCCTTATTTTGTTTCTCTCTATTTTCTCAACATTACTTCGTATCATAAGAAAAAAAAATACGCTTATATTTTTTCCTTTCTTTTAACATAATCTTCATAATTGCAGTAAATATATTTTTTAATTATAAAAATACTTCTAATCTCAAGAAAACTGCTTAAAAAACATAAGATAAGTTTAAAAAAATGTTACGTAGAATTCTAATATACAGTTTGTTATAAAAACTGAATTAGTTTAACTTAAAGCCTTAGACCACATAAAACATCATGTGCTCTTTAATGAAAAAAGACGAAATGGGATCTTCAAAACTGATGACATTTTTACCAGAATGTTAATGTATATCCCCACGAGAGAGCGTGGAAATACTGTTAAATATGCAACTTGCGTGACTATTCTTGTTTCTGACGTCAGAGACATGCAAAAATTAGTAAAAAAAAAATGCGGGTTGCATAAATCGAAATTCTCTTATCACTGCTATGGAGCTATACAGTTGGGTTTTGAGATAAACTAAAGTTATTTATGTAAGTCCCATCAAGTGTTTTGTGGTATAAATGCTTATATTTTCTTCTGGTCTATTCGTGAAAATGTAATATTGCAAAGATATATCTGTATGATAATTTAGTGGCGGTATATGTTACGAAAAATGTTACTAATTTTATGTATTCTTGACTGTTACAGATCTGAGCAGTGTTTTCGTTGTGTTGTGATTCATGAGAAACATCATAATGTTCTGCAATACAAAGAAAGTAAGTACACTTTTGTATTTTATTACTTGGATCAAAAAACATTAAAGTAACACAAAAATATGAAAATTTTCATATCTTTTCGATAACAATTATTCAGTCATTGATTTAGAAAAAAATTACTAATAAAATAAACTAGAAAATTTACTTATTAAAAGACAAAAAAAATGCGGAAAACTATTTATTAACCAATGCAGTTACATGAAATACACAACTGCCACTAAAAGTTTGGTACTCAATACCAGAAGATTGATGTGTGTAGTCATAATTTACACATGAGTTTCCGCGCAAGATAGCAAGTATTGTGCATCGGAAACCATAATAATATACTGTGCAATACGTATTCCTTAAACTAAGAACCAACAGTGAAATTTTCCAAAACATGACATTTCGATATAAATTTTATTTCTGTGCATTGCAATTCATTGAAATTGTTTTCAAGTAAACTACGTATTTATTTCTAAACTTTTATTAAATAACTTTAACACTGCATATTAATATAAGAGTTTTTAATCTGAACTTTTATAAAATCACGTTTTTATTTATACAAATATAATTTAAAACTTTAATAAAAACATCAAGTTGACATGATGTTCATAATCATAAATTTAAAAAAAAAAATCACGATGGTCTTCTCTATACACTTTTTTATATAAACAATATTAAATTATTTATGAAGTTTCTATTGGTGTTTTTAAAAATTGACAGGTAAAGAGTTAGTGATGAAATTTAATCAGTGTACACAAACTAGACGAGAGAGAGAGAAGAGAGAGAGAGAGAGAGAGTAAGAAAGTTTCTTAACAGTTTTTTTCGACTCAATATCTCTCTCTCTCTCTCTCTCTCTCTCTCTCTCTCTCTCTCTCTTAAGTTTACTTGCTCTAAAGTTGTGCCAAGTAAGTATAATTTGTAAAATGTAATTGACAGGAGTAAAATCAAGCAAGTGCAATGCTCTGTACTTCTACTACGTATGTACAGTACATACTGCAATCTACTGTAATCATACTGTAATCTACAGGGACTTGTAAGCATATATTGCAAAACTTTAGAGAATTACTTCTATTGTGGTTTTTCTTTTCTACAGCTGTAAGATTTCTTATATATATATATATATATATATATATATATATATATATATATATATATATATATATATATATATATATATATATATATATATATATATATATATATATATATATATATATATATAAATGTACTGCATATTCTCAACAGCATTAAATTCAAAATTTACTTGCTCTATATATTTCGAAAGATTAAAATAAAATTTTAATTACTCAAATTAAGTTTTATTATAATTATTTTTAATGATAAGATTTAAATAAAGTGTATATTTATTTACGTTCTATAGTAACTTGCAAACCCTGTTTTTTTAATGTCACTTGAGTTTTTTTTAAATAATTAAAAAAAGTTAAGATTTCGTTATGTAAATTCAGTTTCAGAATTCTATCCAGTACAACTTAAATAATATAGATGTTACTTGTTTTTAAAAGAAAGTACCTTATTTTTTTATTGCTGTGTAAAACTATTTGTCTACTAACTCTTATACAAATTTGCAATAGGCATCAACGTTTTTTTTTTTTTTTTTTTTTTTTTTAAATTTCATTTAACTGTTTTAATGGAAAGTTAAAAAAACGCAACAAAAAGGTTTCTATATAATGACTGAGAATATCCATATTATGCTATTTACTTTGCGGTTATGTTTGGGCACCTTAATGCACCGTAACTCTAATTGTATATTCAAGTAACTTTATGATAAAATAGTATATTTTATCTATAAATAAGTGTTCAGAGTGGAATCTCATAGTTTCAAACACAAAATTTCATTTAAAACAACAAAAACTTTCATACAAAAGTTTTCTATGTTACCTAAGTCTTATAAGTAGTCTTGGACTTGCAATATATATATATATATATATATATATATATATATATATATATATATATATATATATATATATAATATATATATATATATATATATATATATATATATATATATATATATATATATATAGAACTTGCAATTCGTCTCCAATAGTCGAGATATCGACACTCTTGGGCAATTTGTACGTGCTAATGGCTACTGCAAGTGAAAATTACTGCAGGAATACCATGCAATAAATCTCATCCCCCCCCCCCCCCCCGCTCTCTCTCTCTCTCTCTCCTACTCACTGAACATTTATCCAACTTACTGCTATTACGACACAAGTTATTTTTTTCTTCTTCAATACATTGAACTTTGCAAAGTGCATTAAAAGCAATTTACTTTGATTTGTAATTTGATTTTATATTTTCAATTACACTTTTTCATTTTCAAATGATGTTAATTTTTAATTCCATATTTTTCTAATTTGATTTTTTTTTTATCGCAATTATTACTCTCTGATGCACTATTTACATCAGCGCTGCATTTTAACTAGGTTCAGGAACCTAAGATTTTTATTATGTACTATTCTAGTGACCTTATGTATACATGAACTTCATTTGGGTTAAAAATATTATATTTTGCCCCAACTTAAAAATTTATGAAATTGACGTACCACACACTCAAATTTGGAACATTTTACTGACTAAATTATTAAGTTTTGCATAAAACATTGTTAAGGTTATAAAAGATAAGACTGTATACAGGTACTGTATTGAAACTTTATTATTGTAGTCATATATATGTATGTATATATATATATATATATATATATATATATATATATATATATATATATATATATTATATAATTAGTTTTATTATTAATATATAATTTATAAATAATAACTAGACCAACACTTGTTGTAACATTGCTATGTTATATACTATGAACTGCCTGGGTCAATAGGGTCATTCTGAGTGCTTTTCGATGCTCTTCTTGAGCAATAAATAACATTGCTCAGCATAGGACAAACGTAGTTTTTGGCTATTTTCTTTGAAAAATTAGCCATTTTTTGTTCATTATTATTTTTCTTGCATACTTGAGGTACTAATTCAACCTGTTAACACCATCAATTCTTTCAAAAAAAAATTGCGAAGTATTTTTAATCTGGCAAAATGTGCCATTACTGGCCAATGTTATTTAGTACTCACTTATGATATATATATATATATATATATATATATATATATATATATATATATATATATATATATATATATATATATATATATATATATATATATATATATATATATATATATATATATTGTATCTATAGGTATGTTAGTCAGATAATGAAGATTCTTCAATGCAATCTAAATAGTTGTATCACTTCGTTAATAGAGTTTTAAAAATTATATATATTTAAGACTAAGAAACTAGTAAAAAAAAGTTATGGAAGTAAAGAGAGTAGATGTTAACTCATTAAGAAAGCACGTACGTATAGTTGAGGTTTTTATTTTTTGTGTTGTAAAACGTGATATCTCACTTAACTTTTGCTTGTTTGTTGTTAGCTTGTTTTACTTTATGATTTACTGCTAACTCGTGTGACATTTTTTTTTTTTTTTTTTTTGCTCCTTATATACCACTGATTTTTAACACTTTAACTTTACCGTACACTTAAAGAAAAAAAAATTATATTATACCACGTTATTTTTTGTTTCTTCTTACTTTTGATTTAAATATATTTTATAATGTAAAAGCACTTTACAACTTGAATGATTGTAAAGTGCAATTTCAAACATTGAAAACTTAAGTTAAAAATAAAGTATTTTTAATCGTGAGTTCTAAATGTGGATATTATTTATAGTTGTAATATTTACCGCTGCGTATAGTTTTTTTTTTTTTTTTTTTTTTTTACATATTATAATTTTTTTCTTTTATTTCTGATTTTCTACTCTACCCTTCAAATTCCGTAAATAAATTACAGGTAAAATACTTACATAAGTTTATTTTATTATTATTTTTACAATTTTTTTTTATTTATTCAAAGCATTTTATGTTCTTACCACGGATAAGGTTCTTACATAATTTTATCGCGTCAGAGTATTTCGTACCACTATGTATATTTTAATGAATGTATTTTAAATATTAACCCTTGGATAAACAATTTTAAATGCATTCTTTTATATATATGAATTTAAAAATTATTGACCTAAAAAATTATAATTTGCACTTTACGTATACTATGTTTGCGCGCAAACGTAAACTTTTTTTTTTCAAGTAATTTTTTATATTTTTGTTCTTAAATGCAAGCATTAAATGGGAAAAATGAGAAATCTTAATAAAAATCGTATCTTATTTACTAACAATTGTGATTTTATTTTTAATTCGCCGTTCTTCGATACAGTAGTTTATCGTTTAAAAACATTTTTATTTACTATTTTCATTATTTCAACAAACATAAACTGAAGCGGCTTATCGGTAAGTGCGCTTTACAGGTGAGTCTAGATAGGGGTAAGGACCCCTTCTATCCTTAAGTCGTGGCCAACAATCCCACTGGGGCCTGGAAACTTTACCAATTGCAGTAACTTCTCTTTCTTTTTCTTTCTTTCTTTCTTTCTTTCTTTTTTTTTTTTTTTTTTTTTTTCTTTTTTTTTTCTCTCTTTTTTTTTTTAAAGACTACTTAATGAAGTAGCCTTATAAGTATTACCGACCTTATATCTCAAAAACTAGAAATGTTTTGGATCGTGCTTATTAATGAATAAACACGAAATGGGATCTTCTCAACTGTTGACAATTTTTACCAGAATGTTCATGTAGCCCCACGAGAGAGCGTGAAAATACTGTAAAGTATGCAATTTAAGTGACTATTCATGTTTATGACGTCAGAAACATGAAAAAATTAGTATTAAAATGTTTTGCAGGTTTTTGTGATATAAATGCTTATGTTTTTCTCTGGTCTATTCCTTTAATTATATTTTTATACACATTTGATATATTAGCAAAAATGAATTAATTCGTGTAATTAGTGATTTAGAAACATAAACAATAATTACTCTAATTAGTAATGTATTTAATGTTGATTATTTATAGGAATAAATTTTATGCAGAAAGTACTATTAACCTCGTTTTATAATTATATTTAGTACAACACGTTGGAGTTTTAACTTATATACGTATACACTTAAATATAATGAAAGTGCATGAGTGCTGTGTTTGCATTTTGTAATTAAACTTAATGATTTGCATATTTCTTAATTGTTTTATATGTGTGTATATATATATATATATATATATATATATATATATATATATATATATATATATATATATATATATATATATATATATATATATATATATATAATTGTATACATTTTATGTTAGTTAAGAAAAAGAAGGCAATGGTAAAAAAAAAAAAGCAAAGTACTACGTTTAATATTGTAAAGTTCAGTAGTTTAAGAAAGCGGATTTTCTCTTTCTCTCTCTCTCTCTCTCTCTCTCTCTCTCTCTCTCTCTCTCTCTCTCTCTCTCTCTCTCTCTCTTTTATTTAAGTGTCAGTAGCGGTCAGTAATCAATCATTATTACATTATCATGTAACATAATTTTGCTATCGAAAAACATTTTTTAAGAGTTATGTTCTTATGTCCTTGTAAAATATTTCTAAAAAAGCTTAGAATAAAATACTTATAATCATTATCTTAACTCATTTTCAACAATATTTATTTTGTTCACTACAAAATAATTTATAAATAACTATCTGTCATAGCATAATTATAAATGATATTCCAATGTACATACGTAAACTAAATGCAATTATTAATACGTTTTTTTATTCTCTCCGTGTGTATTTCAATTAGACGGAATTGGTTCCAGTGATACGGGAATGAAAAAACATAGACCCTTATATAGGGATGCAAATTTTAAAATATTCGTAATTCAAAACTTGTGCATGATAACCGCCTAAATTCTTTAAATATATATATTTTTTAAATTGTCTCACTCGGTATTATTAACAATCATTGTACAAGATGTTCTTGTTTTTCTATCTATGTACAACTCATTTAAATACGTTATATTTTATGTAATGAATACATGAAACAGCATAAAAAACCCATAATTTTCTCAATTTACAAAAAAAAAAAAAAAAAAAAAAGATAATTGCTTTAAACTTCACGCCTTTTTTTTTTATTCTTAATTAGTCAATGTAATCTTTAGAACTGTGTACATTTAAAAAAAACTTCTATATTTCAAGAAAAAAAAAGGTGATGTTTCTTCTACATTTTATTATATATTTTACCAACCACAAAAACCAAATATAATTGGCCAATTTATAAAACAAACATTATGAAAATAATAATAATAAAAAAAAATAGCTATATACTTCTGAATATGGTAATAATTTTGAAAGAAAGTAATAATGTTTAACCATTTTATTACTATAGTATAGAAATAGAGAAAAATCAATATGACAGCTGTTTTGTTACCCACCAAACAAAAGTGGTATGTATCGTGACCAACGGCACTTACATCAGCAACACGCGAGTTTACTACTAGCTTGTTTTTTTTTTATCTCATCTCTCCCCAATGTACCAAACCAACAGATGAAGATGATATATAGAGATGTCACTGTGTGTGTATATGACGAGAGAGAGAGAGAGAGAGAGAGAGAGAGAGAGAGAGAGAGAGAAATGATGAATGTTTTCCGTTTTTTATATATCAGTTTACTTTTCTTTGATTATCATATGGTTTCTTTCTCTCTCTCTCTCTCTCTCTCTCTCTCTCTCTCTCTCTCTCTCTCTCTTTCTCTCTCCCTCACTATATCATGATACATATGAAGCTATTTATTATTAAATATGTATATACATTTTTTTTATTTATTGGATACATGGAAAAAATATGTGATTTATTTGTTTATATTTTATAAAAGTCAATTCCAAATCTTTTTTTTCCCTAGTATAAGGAAATTGTCTTATTTATTTCTAATATAAGATAAAAAAACTGTTTATAACTTAATACTTTTGTCTTCTGAGCTGCAATTATAAGAAATTTATTTTAAGTTTTCTTGGTAAAGTCTAAACCATATAATTTTTTTTTCTAAAAAAGCTTAATTTTTCATGAGTTCATTTTTTTTAAGTATTAATTATTATTATTATTATTTAGGTTTTAATTGATATCTTGTAATTTTAAAGTAATTATGACAGTAAATATATTGCATTCAATGGAAATTACATGATAGAAGTATTCTAATCACCTTTAGCTGTAAATTAAAAATAATAATATTAATATAGAGCCACTTTTTGAAACAAAGTTTGAATATTTTTTGGAAAAAGGAAAAAAAAAATTGCGCACTTTCAGCATATATAATAAAAAATATATATTATATTTATGTCCTTATTAAATAAAAAATAATAATACCAAAAAAAAAAAAAAAAAACTTAAACTTAATAAATATCACCATTATCCTGCTAGAGCGTACGACACTACAATGTCTAACCTTATTTATCGAACCGTGAAAAGCTAGATATCACCATTGTAGAGTAAAAATTTAATTTAAGTTGTAGTTACAATTACAATTTTATTTTAAAAAACTTGCTTCAAAGGAGAGAGAGAACGGGAAAAGCATTATGATAAATTTAGCTACAAGGAAAAATACAGTATCAATAATATCTTAATTATTGCATCTCTTTTCATTTCTCTACTTGGTTTTATGTGATAAAAAAATATATAATTTTTTTTTAAACTAATGATGTCAAAAATTTTGACTCCTTTTAAAAAACCTCTGGTAAAAAATATTTAAAAAAAAAATCCTTATGTATATATATTAATAGTATATCAATAATGACATTTTAGTATTGATTGATAGACATCAATATGCATCTGTAAGAGATCAATCTGATAATGAAATCAATCTTAAACTTGTCAGGCTACTGCTTCATTAGTGAAGTGGAACGAGAGAGAGAGATAGAGAGAAGTAAAAAATGACAGTTGAAAAAAATAATAAAAAGTGTGACATTAATTTTCATTTTGACAGACTCACAATGCAAAAATTATATTATTTTTTTATAGCCTTTTTCTTTGAAAATTATAATTCTTTTATAATTATTATTCATCTTATTAAAACTACATTTATTTTAAGTTTTTTTTTTTTTTTAAATAATTTCTTTTAGTTTTGTAGCTTTAAAAGAGATTTAATTTTATTAAAAATAGATGTATACATTCATAAACCAGTACTATTTTAAATTATATTCAATTTTATTATAATTAAATTAGAAAAATCTCTCTTTTTTTTTTTTTTTTTTTTTTTTAAGTATCCTAAAGTATACGCAACCCGCATGTCCGATGTTCACAACTGGTTGCCTATACTTGTAGACAGTTTTCTTTTGTCCTTTTTCTTCTCTTTTTCTTTTGTTTCTTCTTTTTCTCACCTTCTTATTTTTTTCATGTTCCCACCCTTTTTTAGCACTTAAGTATTTTTTATATTTTAACCTTTTTTTTAACAAAATGATTAAAGATATAAAAATGCAATGCAAAAAAATAATAATCAATGAAAATAATAAAGTAATTGAATGTTATTTTATTTATTAAACACCAAAGTAATTGAATTGAAAGTTATCATTATTATAATAAATATGCTCTTAAAAATCTTCTTAGTTACTGAGTTGATGCTTTGCATAAGGGGGGGGGGGGGGAACGATGAGCAGTCAGAGAAACGATGTCTATGGATTAATAAATTTAAAATAATAAATATTAAATAAATCTTAAGTGAGAAAAGTAAAAACAAAAAAACAAAATTAAATTTATCGAAAAAAATAAATAAATATACTTGCTTTTTGTTTTGGATCGTATTTCCTTTTATAAAACAAATAAAAAAGGAAAATGTTAAAAAAAATCCTTTATGAAATTAAAAAGAAAAAAGAAAAAAAAAAAAACGCTGTAAAAATATCGTATGCACTTAAGTGTACACAAATCACATCAAAGCTAAAAATTGTTTCACGCCTCTTTAACACTTTGAAATATTTTCAAACAAAAGTTTACATTTTATCAAAATTTAAATAAAAAGCAAAGGTCTTATTATATATCATATATAATATAAATATAAAAGGTCAAATATACTTAAACATTAACAAAGCAATTTTTTTTTAAGTATATTTTAGCGTTTGTTGTTTTTCTGATATTATTTGACATTTAAAAACTCACATTCAAGCTTAAAAAAAAAAAATTAAATAGTTTTTTTTTTTTTTTTTTTGAAAAAGTGTTTTCTATTTAATCCGCTTATATATTGAAATGAAAAGTAACAAGGGTCCAACAGTGTTAAATACTTGATGTGAAAGGCAGTTTTAAATAACACTAGTATATTTTTGTAATCTCTCTCTTTCTCTCTCTCTCTCTCTCTCTCTCTGTAATTCGAAAATGTGATGAAAAATTGTTTATTTTAACACTTATCCACGTTTAAATAAAATCTACTTATTCAAAAAGATTAAAATAATATTTAAAAAAAACTTTCATGTATGTGTTATTTATTTTAATATGTTTGTTTTTTACATTTATACAACATATTCACTATAAAATATGACAATGTAAAGCTGTATTTAAGTTCTTTAGTCTTTACTATAGAATACATTTTATAAAATATTATTTAACTTTGAATTACAAATCTTTAAAGAAATATATTACCATACTATAAAGTATTATTTGAATGAATAAATATAGCTTTATTTCAAAATATGTTATGAGTGCAGTCAGGTTTTACAAGTTCTATCTTTTAATTTATATGTTAAAGATTCACGGATAAATACTAAGTAATTCTACTAGCTCATCATTTTATGCACACGGAAAAAAAAATTACTACCTATTGCAGGTGTACTCTCCTCCGATTCTAAAATTACCCATCAAAAGGAAGCTACTTTATTTAGTAAATGGTCAACATATCATCTTAAGTGACAGCAGCGTTGCCAGATTTAACCTTCACTTCTTGGAGCTGCAGGTGTTCTGTGAGGTTAAATCTGGCAACACTGCTGTCACTTAAGATGACATGTTGACCATTTCTAAAGAAAGTGACATCGTTTTGATGGTTAGAGAAGGCTGAGTGTACATGAATCCTGTATTTTGCAATAGGTAGACTTTAATTTAGAACAGGTAGTTATAAACTACAATACCACTTAATCTAAGTGAGTCACACCTTTATTATTGTAGCATATTGCACCTGCATTAGGTATTATTGTAGTATAATAATACCTGTTCTAGGTTATATGTCTACCTATTGCATTCACAGGATTTAAATACCTGCCGTAAGTATTAATTTTTTTCTGTGCATAAAAACAAAATTTATACAATATTCTATAGCGATTATATTACATAGCATAATAGTTAAGATGTTCAGCATAATTACTTTTCTAAAATAGCATCATTTGTGCTCTACAATATAGAAATTGTTACAGCTTAAATTACGTAACATATTTTTGTTCTTGTAGAAAACAGAGAGAAATAAAAAAGTAACGACTCAAATAATAACAATAGGTAACTGAACTTCACTTTTTTCCCGTGCACTTAAATTATTAGTTTTTTTTATTTGGAAATATAAAAAAACTCGTATGTGACAATATAAGGTGGCAATCCATTTTTATTTTTAATTACAGGACTTTTCAAGTT
This sequence comes from Ecdyonurus torrentis, assembly GCA_949318235.1. Classification (NCBI taxonomy): domain Eukaryota; kingdom Metazoa; phylum Arthropoda; class Insecta; order Ephemeroptera; family Heptageniidae; genus Ecdyonurus; species Ecdyonurus torrentis. Next base: position 6,106,945 of record OX439136.1, read on the forward strand.
TGCATACATGTTTTTGAATTCTCTCTCTCTCTCTCTCTCTCTCTCTCTCTCTCTCTCTCTCTCTCTCTCTCTCTCTCTCTCTCTCTCTCTCTCTCTTTCTCTTTGATCTAATGCTCACAGTCACTGAAAAGTGTATCATATTTTATAATGGAAAACTAACGTAAAAAGTAAAACTAATTACATTAAAACAATATTATTATTAACTTTGAAAGTACTCAACTATAGAATTTAATAGCTTTATAAAATGTAACCTCTGAATTCTTCATTAAAATAAAGTGTGTATATATATATATATATATATATATATATATATATATATATATATATATATATATATATATATATATATATATATATATATATATATATATATATATATATATATATATATATATATATATATATATATATAAAAGGTGATACATTGTATTGTAATCCTGCGTCAGTTTAAAAAAAAAAGTCTATTGCACCAATTTTGAATTATAGATTTAATTAAATGTAACTTATTATGTCTGTGAAAGTGTCCAAAACGTTATCGATTTATTTAAGATTGGAGAAGGGAATTTTAATATATATATATATATATATATATATATATATATATATATATATATATATATATATATATATATATATATATATATATATATATATATATATATATATTATATACTTCTCGTATACACCAATGAATTCAGAATAATATGTTATCAATTTGACTCAAGTAGTTCCAGTATTGAGGTTAACCTTAAAATAAATAATATTAATAATAAAAAATGTATATATATATATTCTGAGAATATGCATGTATAAAAGTAATTTTCATAAAATTCAATTGGTATTCTGTATAAGAAAGTTAAAAACTTGTTATGAAATTCAACTTGAAGTAAAAGTTATGATTGGACTCAAAACTTTATTATTATTACCTGAGTTTAATAAATATACAAGATGGAATAAGTTTAATAATAATATACTCTATGGATATCTATATACACCACTTCTACTTCTACAATTATTTGAACATGATATTCCAGTCAATAATATATTTATTGAGAAGTTTATTATAATAATAAAGTTTTTACAAGTAAAATTAACGTCTTTAAATGTTCACCTATATATTTTTAATATGTATTATGATAAGTTTTCTATACCTGTCAAAGTTCTATTTAAAACAATTCTTTTCTTTCGTACAAATTCCACAGAAAAAAAAAGAGGATTATTTGAATGCTGATTCTCCATAGATTTTTGGGCAATTATTGGCAGGATGGACGAAAATGTATTGACTAATAAAGGAGCAACTGTTTTGAGGCTAACTTTAAGCGATTTCGGTCATATCCGCTTCCGTTTCTCCTTACAACGCATGCGCAGTATGTCAAAACAGAAATGAATGTAAGCGAAATCGCTTATAGTCGTTCTCTTTTTTTTTTTTTTTTTCTTTTTTTTTTTAGTTAATACAGCAATATTTCAGCAATATAATATTCATAACATATTTTACGATGAAAATAATATATGACAAAAATATGTCATACAGCATAATTAAATAATTATGAAATTTTAAAATAGAGAAAAAAAACTATTATATAAGTTATCATGTTAAGTGAATTTATAAATTTATAAGTGCAGCATAAAATATATTTTTATGTGTGTTTTACTTTATACGTAAAATCAAATTTATGCTGTAGAGTGTAGAGTTTTAATTATATAATGCATATTTCTATTTATAAATTTTGTGTTATATTTTAATAATCGGTGAATGGAAGTAATATCTTTGGTATAGTGATTCTTTTGAACATGCATATAAATAAATACTAAATATATTATGCTAGCTTATTAATTGCAGAAAAATTTATTCACAACCACATAATTTGTGTTTTGCCATAACACAGTATATTCAACGAAGCATTCAACATAACTATTATGCTATTTCAAAGTAATTTTAATATGATTTATAACATACATATTACTTATTTATTGAAGCATAAAGTTACGTAATTTTCTTTTTCCGTGAATTAAAGAAGTAAAAATAATAGCATTAAGAAATATTTTGAACATAAAAAAGGTAAAACACTTTTTAAAGGAGTAAATAAGATGTAATTGCTTATTTCATTGGTGACGCATACTGAAAATTTATATTATAAGTATATCTTACTCAAGAAACTTTAAGATAAAGAAAAGGGTAAAAATTTGATTTAAATCAAATTAAAACAATGCTTTCAGACCAATTTAATTTGCTGTTTTAAATAGGCATGATTATACTTGCAAAATCTTTTTTTTTCCAGCATTTGCCTTTATACATAAAGAAACCCATGGAGATCTTTAGTCAAATAAACCAGTTTTCATATTTTACTTTAAAAACAAAACATTTCAAATAAAATATACAATAAAATATAAACTTTCAAAACTTTGAACACCTATCATATTTTACTGTTGGAAAAATGTAATAAAAAAAAACTCAAAAATTCAAATAAGAATAAAATAAATTTATTCCTGTGTATATACTTTCTTTCTTACTTTTTTTTTTTTTCCAAGTAAAATTTTCTTTTTACATTTTTTTATATATTCCAAAAAAAAGTATGATTTTTTTATTTTATTTCTTTAGTAAAAATAATGTGTGAAAATGAAACTAGTCTTCTCTAAAAATGGCATTCATGCATAGTATAATATATAGCATATACATATATATCAGACTTTAGTGGACTTTACTATATGGACCTACATATAAAGTTATATCTCATACAAAAACTCCCTTCTTTTTTTCTTCTTTTTTTATATCTCTGTGGAAAAAAATAGTGTCTTTGTATATATACAGTGTTATATTATATATATATATATATATATATATATATATATATATATATGGCTGAGTGACCCTAATAGCCCGTATTTCATGTCATAATAGTACACTGAGAAAAAAATATGAACAATTGTATAGTATATCGTGAATGAGAGCTTCTCTCTCTCTCTCTCTCTCTCTCTCTCTCTCTCTAGTGATAAAATATGTAAAATAGAATTTAAATGTAAGTATACAAATACAACACAACACACATATGAAAAATCAGTAATGTTACCTTTATTTACTTTCATTAAAATTGCATTTTAATTTCTTTTTGATAAAATTAGTGTTGTTTTCTTGATAAATTTGTAAAAACAAATTTAAAATAAAACTGACTGTGTTATACCTATGCAGTTTAATAATTTATTTGTTTTGCTATTTGTTTATGTTAAGAGCAATATAATTTTAATTATTAAGTAAAATATTAACACTCTTCTATTTTTATTTTGGAAATAAATTTTATAAAATATCAGAGTATTGGTTTTGTGATGAATGACAACTTTATACCCCCCCCCCTTTTTTTCTTGAATGAAACTTGCCCTAAAAATTGAAATGTATTCTTTGTATTCTGAAATCGGAAAAAAAAAGAAGAAGAAGACTCATTCCTAGATGGGAAGCTTTTGGTTGAATTGGCAAAAAGTAGGTTGTATAGGGTGTGTGTACATAAAGTCATAATAAATGCGCTTTAATGAATTTAGCAACGAATAATATTGCGTAGCATAGGACAAACGTTTTTTTTTTTTTTTTTTTTTTTTTTTTGCTATTTTCTCTGGTAACTAAGTAATATTTTTGTCATTATTATTTTTCTTGTATACTTGAAAACCTAATTCAACTTATAAATAGCATTAATTCTCTTTAAAAAAATTACTAAGTATATTTAAACTGGCAAAATGTACCGTTTTCCCATACCGGCCCATGTTATTTAGTACTCACTTATGGCGTTGACTTTAACATGAATGCAACCACCCTATCGTCGTTTAAAAAAAAAGTGTGACACATGTGATATTTTATGAGTTGCATCAACTTCTCTCTCTCTCTCTCTCTCTCCCCCTATTTAGAGTCTAATTAAATATTAATCATTTATGAGTTAACATGTTTTTTTTCTTTTCTTTTTTTTTTTTTTTTTTTTTTTAATACTCAAATTAAAATTTTCTTCTTCCAAAACCTTTTTTTTTTTTACCAGTGTACACTAAAAAGAGCTTTGCGTTAAATTACTCTAATACTTCTTTCTGCTATAAAGACAAAAAAAAAACATACAGTATTTTTCTGCATGCAAGCTGCATATTTTCTAGACATGCATATGACATTTGTGCAATATAAAAACTTGTAAATAATAAAAGAAAAAAAATTACTCAACTTGCAATTTACTGCAATAAAACATACGACTTTACTATTACTCGTAAAATGTTACAACTTTTTTTTTTCTATTATACTTTTGTTATATATATATATATATATATATATATATATAACAAGTAAAGTAAAAATAATGACCATAATAATGTATAATAATAAAAAAAAATCTTTTATATGATTGTTTGTTTTTATCCTTGTTGACAAGTATAATTTTATGTTTTATTTTTATATTATTATATAAGATTTTTATTTGTTTATTACATTTTTATAATGAGCTTTTCTAGTGTTTTTATATAAAAATCTTTGACAGTCATTACTTTTTTTTTAATTTGATGGTTTGCATTAGAAAAGTTTTCAATAATGTATAAACTAATATTTATACTGTACATGGGAAAAAAACTACGTAATATAATGCTAGCTCATTTCCAGCTCATTTTCATTTTTGTGTTACAAGTTATAAAATGTATATTATAGGAGTTTGTACAGTAACAAAAAAATCATAGTATTCTTCTTTCATACGGTGCAAAAAAAAAAAAAAAAAAAAGAGCAATATAGCCTAAAATATCCTAATTTACGAATACAATTTTAACCCCAAATATCCATGGATTTTTTTTTTTTTTTTTTTTTTTTTTTTTTTTTTTTTTTTTTTTTTGCACAGCCAGCAAGTAAGGTCTTAGCTGTTTAAATTTATGACAGAACTATGTTTGTACAATATAGACTGAAAATAATAAGAACGTATGGTTATACAGTACATGCATATGACAGCAGCTTTTATACTGTACTATATACTTGGAAACGAGAAGAGGGCTTTTTTTTTACCTTCAACATAGCAAATTTGTCGCTAGGGAGAAATGCAATGTTATGAGAAAGAGAATAGGGAGCTAGCAGAAAGTGTGTGAGAGAGAGAGAGAGAGAGAGAGTATGCAACTTAACATAAGATGAAAACAGCAGTATATTATGCAATAGTTGAAATGCAACTTTAAAATATACAGTTAGACTTACTAAAGAATGATGCTGTAAAGTAAATATTTTGAATTTGCAGAATCTAAATTGTAACAGATATATAGGAAATGGTATTAATACATTTTTAACCTCATTTAGGTGAAATGCATATTTTATTGTGCTAGGTTTAACCTGAATTTTGGTAATCAATACCTTTTCAGGTTACTATTAACCTTTATTTTTAATTACAGAATTTGTGAAGCTATCATTAATTTTGTTGACATTTCTGACTGGATTCAGAACAAATATATCCACACGTTTGAAATGTAACACCTTAGCCATTACCGGAAATACACGCTATTATTATGCAATTTGCTAATATTGGGCGTGTACAGATTAAAAAACATTATTGATTTTTTTTAAACTTAATAATATTGCCATACTATTGTATTTTTTAAGTATTCTCTTAGTTTATACATATAAGATACTAAAAAATTTAAACACGCTGAAGAAACTTAAATTTGCCTAAAATAATACGGGATTTTGGTAAAAGTGGGCGTAACCTAAGCTTCTGTCTTTGAGTAGTCCTGTAGAAATGTAAGAGAGTTTGAGACATTATTATATGACGAGATAGATGAGAGAGAGAATGTAACGCAAAAGACGGGTAGAGAGAGAGAGAGATGCAACAAGAAACAACCAAGATTACGTCGTATCTCTTCTCAGAGTTGACATTCAAATGTCATACGAAAGCCCCCCAACCCTCTCTCCTCAATGCAACACACGTCTCTTGTGGCTTTCCTCTATGTTGTACTTACTTTTTACGTCACTTTTTTTTTGACCAACAGAAAGCATTCTTCTGTCTCTTTTTTTATTAATATTTATAACGTAGATATTTTTTTATTTTTTGGGGGGTGTAATTTTTTACAGAGCTTATTTTTCTACACGAAAAGAAAGAAAAAACAACGGTTCTTTTAGTAATTTTTGAAAAAATAAACTATGTATAGTTAAAGTTTAATGAAATGAAGCAGAATTACGTTTTATAATGAAAAGTAAATAGAAATTTTAAAGGAATGTTACTATTATTTTATTAATTATAAACAATTTAAAGAATTTATATTTAAATCAGCTTTTTGTGAATTTATTTATTTACATTTTATTCAATAATTTTCCTCATTTATTCATTCAATCGTTAACTTAACTTTTTTTCTTCTTCTTCTTCTGTTATTAACTTCTCTATATATCTGATTCACAATTTTAGAGCGAATATTACTGTTGGTTAAGAGTACAATTTAAAAACTCTTTTATTTACAGACTTTCATACAATCCAGTGTAATAATAAAATTTGTTTCCTCTCTCTCTCTCTCTCTCTCTCTCTCTCTCTCTCTCTCTCTCTCTCTCTCTCTCTCTCTCTCTCTCTCATATTTCTGATTTCATATCAAAAAATTTCAATTACATACTTGGAAGGAAGTAATTTTGAAGTAACGAGATACTCACACAAGTACTTGTAGAAAAATTCTTATATTAAAAAAAAAACTATCTTATTTGTTGCATTATTGTAAGTAATAAAAGTAAAGTATTATCTTAATACAAGTAATTTTTTTATATATAATACAGTATTAAACATTCAGCTTAGGGGATAATACGAGTTATGTTATAGATATAAGAGGTATCAATTTATACTATTTATGTTTTTTATATATATATATATATATATATATATATATATTTTTTTTTTAACAGAAAATTAGATATGGATTGAAAATATAGTCAGAATAAAAAATATATATTCCAATGTTTATCGAATGACTGTAAAAGTAGCACAAACATTACAAGGTCTTCTTTTTATTGCATTGTTTACTTTGAATTGAAATTTTATTTTTTATAGGGTTTTACTTTTTATAACATTCTATAGAATTATCATAATATTTTGTATTTGAATAAAATAATTAAAATTTAAAAGTAAACTTTTTTTTAATTCAATTGAAATAACTATTTACCTCCTGAAATTTGTAAAGAGTCGTATATACTGTATAACCAACAGATCACTGAGACGTGAGACTTTATGAAAGTAAACTTAAAAAAATATATATACGTCAAAATTTGTCATAGGGACATTTTTATGCTTCATAGATATAGTACGTCTTTATCCTTTTTAACTTCTATTCAAATCAACTAAAAAGTATCTCATTTGTTATATTTTAATATTTATTTATTTATTTATTTATTTATTTATTTATTTATTTATTTATTTATTTATTTTTTCATTTATTTATTTATTTAGTTTTCATTTATTTTCAGCCTATATCAATACTCTGTATAATTTAAACGACCCGTTTACTAAGTCTATATTTCCAAAATTTGATATTTCAAAACACTGATTTGTGTATTTTAAAGCTTTCTTGTTCAAGCATTAGGAATAAATAAATAGTAAAATTTCTCTTAATAACTTAAAAGAGTTTCAAGTTCCTGAATCTTAAAATTTTTCACAGCGACACCACAAATACATTAAATTCTATATCAAAACTCAAGTAGTATTGTAGAAAAAAAAGGGGGGGTTAACTTACGATTAATACTAATGGTTATCCTCCTTTTAACAGGAATAAAATTCAATAAATATACATTAAAAAAAGAAAATAGATGGTTTATTATATGCAAGAAAACCATAATATATATTTAATACACATTTTGCAGTGAAAACTCACATTTTTTTTTTTTTTCTTTTAACCGTAAATTTTTAACAACAAACTTCGTTGACTTTAGTACAATCTTAAAATGCAAACAGTTTCTTAACTATATATACAGTATATATAATATTATAGAAATAAAAACATAAATAAAATATGTAGATTTTAAATTTTATAAATTTTAACCACGTATACTTGTTAAAAAAAAATAAGATAAGTTATCATCATTTTATTTATAAGAAGAAGAGGAGGAAGAAAAAAAAACAGGAAAGTTTACAACGATGAGATATAAACGTGAATAAGTGAAGAAAAGATAATAAAATGAGGATAAGTAAAATATCTACACAGTGAGCGGTAGTAAAGTATAAAAAATCTTTACCGGTGTCTAAGCTCCATTTTCACATCATTCGTTTAAAAAAAGTAAAAAAATAAAATAAAAAAAATAAAGCTGTCTAAAGTTATAAAAGCACACGGACATTTTCTACATTTATCTCTTTCTTTCTATTCTCTAAAAACATCCCCTAGTTGTGTTTTTCTCGTAAAATTTTTCCTTTTTTTTTTTTTTTTTTTTTTTTTTTTTTTTTTTTTTTTTTTTTGACCAAAACATTGAATGTAGTACATGTACTGATGTTATGACATGTCACTTAAAACTGTTTGCATTTATACTATTTTATTTTGACTTTGACTTTATATTATGTAACATCTGTATTTTTCTTAAAAACATCATTTTTTTTTTTTTTTTTTTTTAGGTTTTATAGCGAGAAAATTAAATACACTGATTTAATAGTTCACACTTTTTGAGAACCCAACACAGAAATAAATAATTATGCTAGCTCAATCATTATATATAATGACATAATTACACTTAATTTCTACTTTTTGTGTAGTAGTATTTATAAACGGAAAAAAATTTTTAAAATCGATTACTAGAAGTTTTTTTTAGCATAGTTTAGGCTACACTCTAAAAAAATATACATTTTTTTATGTATTACATTTATTATTTGCGTTACATTGCCACAAATTAATACAGAAAATATAATTTCAATGCGCAAAAAAATTATCCCATAAAAATATTTTTAGTGTGTAAAATGAACATGCGCCAATAGCTGACTGCATGAAAATAGTGTGTGGTCTCGTGGTCTGTGGCCTGATTTTTGACCACCAAATCGTCACATCCTTTCATCGTCGCTAACCACGTGGAGTATGCACAAAAGAGGACATTTTGGTCATAGACCATACAAGCTGATACTTCTATAACCATTTCATTGGATTTGGATGGTCACGTGGTATAAATACTTTGATTTTCATTGGTATGCTTCATTTGGTCTTCAATAGAAGTCAAGAACACAAGGATCAGCTGTGTGTTTTACATCCAGCTGTCCTGATAAATAACAGCACTTCATTGGTCAAATTGGGTCACGTGATCATGATCTACCAATCACGAGAGCTATTTTAATTCATTTTAATTGACAGCTGTTGTACAGCTGTGTTAGACGTCTCATTTAGTCATAAGGGAATAGAGTGTTTTAATGGGACAGTACGGCTGGTCTGCAAGTTGAGTGTGGCGAACGTGGACGTTTTGAAGTCACATATATAATCAAGTTACATAAATAGAAATGTTCTGATCACTGCTACGGAGCTAAAGTTGGGTTTGGAGACAAACTAAAGTTATTCATGCACGTCTCATCGAGTGTTTTGATATGTGATATAAATGCTTATCTTTTCTTCTGTGGTCTATGCCTTTAATACAAGTGCTTGTGCATATTATTTCATTGTTATTCTGTATTTGTTTTGTTAGCTTGGACGCCGTAATAAAGAAATTAATAGCATTGCTTAGCATAGGAGAAGTTTCTATTTAGACCATGTTCCTTGCGAAATCAGTTATTTTTTTGTAATTATTATTTTTCTAACATACTTGAGATACTAAATTAACCTACATAATATTAACAACACAAATATATTGCTTTTTTTTTTTTTTTTTTTTTAACTCCCAAAATGAGTTAATTTCCTATTTAGCCCATGTTATTAAGTGATTCAGCATGGCGTTGACTTTAACATGAATGCATACACCCTATACCATAGTTACTACTTTTCACCACGAAACATTGCAAAATTGCTAAGTCTTAAAACATTTAATGTATAGTAATTCTCCACATAACTTTATGGAATTTGGTGTTAAAATGGAATACAGTATACTGCACTATATAATTAAATATTTCTGGTTTAATATACTGTATCTCATAATATACTGCTTACTACTTTTTATAGCAAGAGCATTGAAATTCAATCACATTTTCAATATACAGAAATTTAATTTATTCCTTATAATAAAAAAAGTACAAATTCTATAGAAAATACCATAATATTCTTAATATTTTAAATTAAAATACACACACAATCATAATATAAAAAGAAATTACATTAAAAATTTAATAATATATATTATATAAATATCTCCCCCCAATATTGTGTTGCAATGTATATAAAAAAAATCGATTTTATGCAGTAGAGCTTCTATATTATTATTTTTTTTTTAATACAATATTATTAAAGACTATATTATCATTAAAACTGATAGAAAATTGGACTTTATAAGCTATGTATTCTAAAGATAGTATGGGGTATAACAGAGGCAATCTACAGAGTTGAGCTCAGGTGTGCTCAGATTGCTGCGGTAACATAAATTATTCTCTCTCTCTCTCTCTCTCTCTCTCTTCCACTTTTTTTTGTGCAAAAAACGGTTTTTGTCCTTACTAAGCTTCGAACACAGTAAGTTGTGATTACTTGGCACCTTGCCTATTTTAATAATATGTATATGTAAGTAAATATATTGCAGATCGTTATTATACATTACATTAATTATACTATTATTATATAAGTTATTGTAATTACTTTAAACATAGTAGAGAGTTTAAAATCAATTATTATTATTATTTAGTTTCTTATGATTAAAGTTTAAATTTATTATGTTTTTTTGACTTAATATATAATGTAATAGTGTATGTTTGTTTTTTGAAATTATATATGTACCGTAATATGACAGAATATTAACTTTTTTAGTTTTAATTTATAATATTCAGTACACAGAATTTAAAGCTCTTGTCAACTTACTTTTTTATCATTTAGAATACTAGATTGATAATTTCCATACCTTATTAGCCATGAATTAGACATCACCACGTTGATTTTGTATTTATTTTTATTTATTTTCTTTTTGGCGGTTATTTTACGTATCTGATGTCACAATGTACCACCGCCAATCACAGTCACCGCTCTGGTCACGTGATAAATTTAAGCCCCTCCCTCTAGTTTTTTACCCTTATCACAGCCCCATTGGTACATTGTGGCGTCAGATGCGTGAAATAACCGTTAAAATGAAAATAAATGATAACAAATACAAATTCAACGTGTTGGTGTCTAATTCATGGATAATAAGGTATAGTAATTATCAATCTAGTAATCTAAATGATAATAAAGTAAGTTGACAAGGGCTTTAAATAGTTTTTTTTTTTAATAATAATATATTTCTTTCATTATTATTATTTTAAGATTACGTTTGTGAAGTAACATCATTGACAAGGGTCACAAAATTGCATCACTGGTGACCTTTTTTTTCTGGTCTAACAATATTAAAAAAAAAAAAAAAGAAAAAAAAAAAGAAAAGAAAACAGCTTGAAAACAAGACACTCATGTAGCATACTGTACATAGTTACATCGTAAGTCAAAATAATAATAAAAGTATTTAGCACGTAGATGAGCGCCAGTTAAAGAAACAAAGTTAAAAAGTTCCCAAATTTGCCATCAAATACGAGATTAGATTGCACCAAAATTTTCAGTGTTATCATATCATGGTATTGATTTCTTTTAAAGTATGAATAACATAGATATATCATTCCTTTATATAGTATGAAAAAAAAATGTTAACATTTTTGGCTCTGAAAAACATTAAAAAGTAAATATCTTTCTTTAGTGCCAAAATATTAAAATAATAATAATAACTATCGGTGGAAAGAAAAAATGATAAATTCTGTAAAACAGAGCACATGATGCAAAACTTAAAAATGCTTTTATAGAAATGGAAAGTAAAAACTAAAGAATTAACCATGTTGCCTCAACTATAAGAATTAATTATAATTTTGCATAGAAACGTATACATTAAAGAGACATCATGCGGTATTAAATAATAAATAAATATAAATCAAACATACACAATAGTGGGCAATAATATACACTGGCCAAAACAAGGTTGTTCCCGCCAAAAGCTGTATCCGTGGTGCTAAACCAATCAGAGATCGTGTTATAAACCTACTAGCCAATCACAGTGGACTTTACGTAGTTAATTACACTGTATCCGCTCGAACTAGTATTGGGATAAACGTAGTACCACTGAACCATAAAAAACGCAGCATTGAAAAAAAATAGTCTACAGTATATACGTGCATATATTTATACAAATTTTAAATGACATTAACACAACATATTAATTGTAATAAAGTATATAATAAGAACAAAATGAAAAGTAACCGCATATATATATATATATATATATATATATATATATATATATATATATATATATATATATATATATATATATATATATATATATATATATATATATATATATATCACTTTTATTTGGTTACATTCCACAGAATTAGTTTAAACAAAGTATTATAAAAGTATTTTGAGACATGAATCTTTAGCAAAGACTGTTCCATAATTTGGTATGTTTATAAATTTAATATTACGAAACTGAAAATGAAAATCAGATTACTTAAAAAGAACATTATCCATCAAGATAATTATTATTCATCAATTTAGTTGTAAAAATTTCTTTCGTGTTTTATAATTGAGAAATATCATAACCTATATAAAACGCACACAGACATACCACATTGGTTCTTGGTTTTACCAAATCTGATGAAAATGTCTTATATTTTAAGCTAAAATAGCTGTTAGTTTTAGCAAGGTATGTGACACTTATGTATATACCATAATATAGTATGTAATTTATGGTAAATGTGCGGTTGATAATTGATGTTAGTTTTACCGCACAAGATGATGTGGTATGTTTCCCACGCAACGTTCGCCGATGTATATATATATACCTACAGTTAAGCCAATTAGTACAATTGATCGCTTACACGCCTTCTCCCAACCCCCATTTATACATATATATCTTGCATATATTACGTTAAGGTATTATTATTATATATATACATATAATTTAATGCTAAAAATATTGAACTTTTCTACTATACATAAGCTGCTTTTGTATAATTATTAATTTTAATACTAAAATATTTTCATATAAATTTATAAAATATGTTATTATAATAGTTTTATATTTACTTTATCATTATTAGAATTTCTTCCCCCTATGTTGTGTATTTCTTTCCCCCTTTTTTTACTTAAATTTGTGGCCTTACGTTTAAAATTTGCATGATGATTTTGCAATCAATATTGATATAAACAAATTTACTCTTATTAATATTTTACAAGAGTAATAATAATAATATAATCAGCAAACCTTCTGGGAAAAAATAATAATAATTTTTCGTATTTTATATTCCTTACTTGTAATTTCATTATATTTCCTTCTCTCTCTCTCTCTCTCTCTCTCTCTCTCTCTCAATATGGCAAAGCAGATTTTCTCTAAATACCTTATTTTCATAGTGTAAAATTTTAAAATGTTTGATTACAAATCACATACAAAAAAAAATAGAACCTGAAGATTGTAAAAAGAATTAAAAAAAAAATTTACGAAAAAACTTAACTCCTCTCTGCAAAGTCGTACTAAAAAAAAAAAAAAAAAAAAAAAAAAAAAAAAAAAAAAAAAACTCAATACTAAACTTATTGTTTTTTGTCCTTTTTTATGTAATGTATAATTTATTAGAATTATTTTTTTGAAATTAATTGAACCAACTGATAAGACTATGCCTTTTTGGTTGGGATTATGTACCTTGTGGAAATTAAATTTTTAAAAAAATGGCCTAACCACACGACAAAATATTTTCAGTTCATTTGTAAAAATACCAATTCCAAAAATACATAATAATATAATACATACAATATATTATATAAAATAGTTTCAGTAAATATTATCATTTATTTTTTTTATATTTCTTCATATAATTTGATAAAAGCAAAAAAAAACATTTAAATAATTTGTATAACATTGTCACAATAAATTTATAATCACAGAAAAATTTTTTTAAATTACATATTTACATAATAATGTGCAATGAATTTAATTGCACGAGATGCCTTTTAATGAAGCTTTCTAGTAATCTTGCACATTAAAAATACTGCAATGCGTGAAAATAATGTAAAACAAAACGCGTAACACAATAATTATTTGATGTAACATAGATTGCTAAAAAAATTACATTTCTGATTCTTTTTCACGATATTCCCCCTTTTTATCATTGTTGTTTTTTTAGTTAATAGAAAATCTTTTTGTTTACAAAATACGTAATAGTTTCTTTGTTTACCAATTTATAAGGATTCTGTGTGATCTTATAGGAGTATATAATCTCTCTCTCTCTCTCTCTCTCTCTCTCTCTCTCTCTCTCTCTCTCTCTCTCTCTCTCTCTCTCTCTCTCTCTCTCTCTCTCTGAACTTATCCCTTCTTATAAGATCATTTTCTCTTTTGCATATTCTTATATAGTTTTTTTTCCCTGTTATTTTCCCCCTTGATTTACTCTGTTAGTTTACGTCATATATTTTATCCACAGTAATGTTATTGTAAGATGTCTGTCTTCATACCATAACTTACTACAAAAATGTCAATCTTTACGTAAATGTAAGATCTATAGTGTGTATAGAAGACGATTTAGTATTCACCTTTAGTACCAGTAGTCTTATCTTAACACCGAAAAAAGAAAACCCTCATGGAAAATAATCCTTAGCAATCCGTTCTCAGTTTGAGAGACAAGAAAAAATATCACTTTTTTTTTCTCTAAAGAGAATGCGACTTTAGAATTTCAAATTTACTTTTTATCTACTTTAATTAACTTTTTTTTTTATCACTTTATATCCTACTGAAATTTATATATTTAATTTTTTTAAGTGTATAATAAATAATAATAAAAAAATACATACTTACATAATGATGGTGTAGACTTTTTATTTTCTTGTTAATTGCGGATTTTCATGATTTTTAAGTTAAGGTTATGTTTATTTCCCACCCCCCCTTTTTCTTGACAGAATTCAAGATTTTTAGTTTCTTTTTCTTTGTCTCATTTAATATAATATTATATATATATATATATATATATATATATATATATATATATATATATATATATATATATATATATATATATATATATATATATATATATATATATATATACACACACACACGCACACATATTATTAGTTTTGTTTAAAGGCTAGTGTGAACTAGACTTTTAATTACCATAGCACACAAAAAAAAAAGTAAAATCAACGCAAACAACTGAAGGAAAAAAAGGGGGGGAAGCGTTTGATGGTACCATCGGCAAACATCTCTAACTTTTTGCCATCTCCTATCATGACCATTAAAGTCCCTTTATATACATTTTTTTTTCAGTATAATATTTTCTTCTTTTTATATATATTAATAATTTTGATTTAAAACAACAACGAACGATAACGATAAAAACACGATATTTTTTTTTTATCATTGTTATGACGTCACAGAGTATATAAAGAGGATTGCATGTCGTTTTGATCTGTACGTTTATCTTGTTCTATTGTAACACATAGAAAAGTACGGAAGTTACTTTAGATTTCTTTACTTTTTTTTTTTTCTTGTTATATACCACACAAGAAACATAAAGTCTAGAATCCTTTTAGAAATTTATAAAATTGATCTTTAAAGGAAACCTATAAAAATAACCACAAGAAAAGTACTAAAACGTTTTTTTTTTTTTTTTTTTTTTCTGTAGTTTATATAGCAATAGAAAATACAGTGATTTTCATGGTTATCGATAAGCGAGTGTAAACTTCCAATTATTGAATCTTCTTTTACTTTAATAAATTTTTCAGTTGTTCCTTCATGCTCTCTCTCTCTCTCTCTCTCTCTCTCACTTCTCTCTCGTACCATTTTACGTTTATTATATACATTTATATTGATTTTATTAAAAAATATAAATTTTAAAATGTAACATCTGATTGTTATTACAAAAAAAAAATGTTATTTTTATATTTTATTAGATTATTTTTATGTTTAAAAAAAATCCTTATATTTACATTTATATAATATAAAAAAAGTATTAAAAAATAGTGGTATGTGATATCAATAGAATTTTAATTTGATGTCATTCAAAGTTATTTGATCATTGGTTATAGTTGGATGATATAACTATGAATTGTTCATATCCATTAAAATAGTAAAAAAGTAATAAAATTGTAGCACAATGAAAGCAATTGTTTGTCGAGGTTGGAGTTTTTTGTATGCTTTAATTTTTGTTGTTAGAGAATAGGAAATCAATAAAAATTTGTAGAGTTAAAAATTGACAAAAGTATTTTTCAGATAACCCTAACCCTGTTTGTATTTGTATTATTATTTTTATTAAAATGGTTACTATTTATTACTAAAAAAAATTAATAATGTTTTCTTTATAGGCGTGGTAAAAGTCTATAATGCAAACTTCAAATTTCGTTAAAAAACTTGTACTCAGTTTCACAACGTTTCAAATCAAAGGAACTAACGGATATAACGAATATAACGTCACTAATAACGTCACAACCGTTAGAATCACAATGAAATAAACCAAATAAGTTGGTCATTGCAAAATGCGTGTTTTTCCATTAAAAAACTGCGTACAAGTTTTTCATTTTTTTTTTTTTTTTTTTTTTTTTTTTTTTAGTGTGTTACTATATTACGCATATTGCCATCAAAGTCGGTATCACTTCAAATTTATTGTCTTAGTTACCATACTGATAAAAGTTCAGGGTAAATAAGTTCATTGAAATTAGGACTAATGAGAAAAAAAAATTATTTTAATTGCCAGCTTTATGAGCTTAAAAATTTAAACAACTGTAATTCAAAATGTTATGAAGTACAAATAATAATGTTTTTTTTTTTTTTTTTTTAAACATTTGAGTCTATACTTGTCTCAAAAAACCTGAGCTACCTTTTATGGAATCGGCAGCCACCCTCCTGTGAAATGCGCTAGAAAATGGGCGATACATTAGTGGTTAAACGATATATCGGTCGAGGTTTTTTGAATCGAGTATATAGTCAAATACCACTGAAAAAAAAGACGATCTGATTGATTAATAATTAACTTTTTTTCTCAGGTAATCGCTATCACTGCCCCCTTTTCCTTATATAGACTTCACTTAAAATTAATAACCATATACTCTATAAGATTTCTTGAAACTTAAATTGAATGTTACTAATTTTGGATTGGCAGAAAAAGGATAGTTAGAAACTATATTTGATAAAACGCATAAGGGCTGTCAACTTTTTTTTCTCTTACTTTTCCGTGTTCTTTTTATAAGTCCAATTAAAAGTTATGTTATTTGTTAACTTATTTTGCAGTGTTCATTCTCTAATTAAATATGTTATAACAAGGATTTCTGTTTTATTGTTACTAATTAACAAAAGGTTCATTAAAAACATGCAAAATTGACTTAAAATTAACTTTTTCTGCTCTAATCTGTATCAAAATAAACAGTAAGGTTAATCTTTAATAACTTTTTATTTTGAAATACTTAAAATAAAAATATAATATTTCTTATCTTTAGTGCATTTCTCAATTATTATTTTTTTCAAGTTTTTTTTTTCCTTTTTTTTTTTTTTTTTTTTTTTTTTACTGATTACGTTATTGTAATTTAATTTTGAGTTACAAGAGAGACTAATGAAAATTGTCTTGAGAAAAGTTTGAAGTTAAAGACGTTATAGACAGGCAGGCAGGCAGGCAGGCAGATGTGAATGGGAGTTGAGACTGAGTGAGTGAGTGAGTAACTTTGACATCGTTTGCTCGCAGACAGACGTTATATTGCAGTGTTTATTTAACTGAATTATAGACAGAGAAAAATACAAGAGAAGATTTACAGTGAGAAAAAGAGAAAAAGACAGGATTTAGAAGAATAAGAGTGAATTTGGAAAATACGGAAGGAGTTTTAACAAGAGAGAGAGAGAGAGAGAGAGAGAGAGAGAGAGAGAGAGAGAGAGAGAGAGAGAGAGAGAGAGAGAACAATTGTAAAATACAGTATATCAAAGTTTGAAAAGTATATGTTAATAAATAAATAAACAATTAAATAAATAATAAAGACAAAGAACAGAAAAAAGAGAAAGTTGAGACAGCACATCCAAATTATTGACTTATAAAATAAAGCTACAAATAAAATAGAGAAACACATAAACTGTTGCTAAAACAAGATGAGAGTTTATATCAACTAGAAGCACCATGAATACAAATTATAAATTTCAATATTACATTGATCACCTGTAATATTTTGATGTTTATCTCAGGAAAATTGTTAAAAAAATGTATCCAATTGTAAAAAAAAAAAAAAAAAAAAAAAAGTCTCTGACCTTATTTTGGACAGGGTGTAGATACAGTAATTTAAGAAACAGAGTGACTGAAGAACTAACACAGAAATAAGTAGACAGTCTAGCAAACGTGAAGTATACCTGAATCCATTATATATGGCACATATAAGAATAATATTATTAAATTAAATAATCATCTTATAAGTAAAAAAAAAAAAAACTTTTTTTTTTTTTTTTTTTTTTTTTTTTTTAGGACAAGTTTTAAGTCTGACAAAATGTCTGTCCCACTATTTCACCTATAACTCCAACAAAAAATATCAATAATACCTTTGGTCAAATATATGTATGTTTTTCCGTTGATGATATAGGTGTCATGTGTCAGTATAATGGCTGTGGATAGAACTTAAGAAAATAGAGTTCAAATAAAATAAGCCTAAGGAGTAAAAAAATTTTTTTATATTATGTAAACGAGACAGAGTTGAGAGAGAGAGAGAGAGAGAGAGAGAGAGAGAGAGAGAGAGAGAGAGAGAGAGAGAGAGAGAGAGAGAGAGAGAGAGAGAGAGAGAGAGAGATGGGAAAAGTACTTATATATAAACTGGTCAATGGTTAACAAAACTTTACACAGTAAGTTCGACACTTCTCAAGAGAACTTATATAAGTGAGAAACTGTTAACCGTCATTTACATTTAAAGTTTAAATGTCCAAACTTGTTTATATACTATATATACATATTATATAATATATACTAGCATAACGTTTTGCTTGAAGTATATTATATAATATAAAGTAAAAGTTTTCACAAACTTTATATTTCATCATTTTCAAACAGTTCTAGTTTTTCAATGTGAAAATTACTGACTTCAAAACCATATAATATTCATATCATCCACTTTTGAACTTTTGTATCTGACGTTTTTGAATTGAATTATTATATTATATTATAGTACGTTGTATTAACTTGTCAGTTGCTTTGTGATTACTTTGAAATTGCTCTTCATCACTGTCTGGAAATATTATAAAGGTAAAGAGATTTTCTAAAATTTTAAGCTAACATTCTAAATGCTTTATTGTATTGAAAATTGTTGTATGATCTCATGGTAAGATCTTAAAGTTTTAAAACATTTAAAACTAATAGAAATTTCCGATGCACCTAGGGCATAAACAAATAACAGGAGGTGCGAAAGAAAATGCGAGCTTCCACTAATTATCCTTTGCTCACTTTCCTGTATTGCAAAACCATTTATTATTATTATTTTAAACCATTGTAACACCTATATTGCAAAGCTTTAAAATCAATCACAAAATACGATAGTATTTAATATTGTGCTGTGAAAATGTTGTGAAAAAAATATTTTTATTGTATATTGCATTGCAGTTGTTGTAATATAAAAAATAACATTGTCTCAATAATTTCAGTTATTTAGAGAATTTACTATTATGTTTTGTTTTTTTATTTCAAAATTAAAAAAAAATCACTGTACCAACCATGCATACGTTAAGCATAATTCTTCTTTAGAACCATTTTCCAGTATTGCTGCATTTTAATAATTTTTATCAAATAACAAAAATGTATAGTACTTTTAAATGTCATATAAAAATTCATGATGAATAATTATGTAAGAGTTTTTTATGATACATATTAACGCATAAATAAAAAAGTATAATGTTAATTTTTTAAAAGATTTTTTTACTGCTATAATTGTACGTAATTTTCCTTACATAATATTATAAAACTTACTAATAATGGGTATTAAGTCAATTTAACCAATAAACCACTTTGACTCATTATCTAATATTAAAAAATATGTATTTTCAATTTTAACTTACATTAAATTTGTCAAAAATATATTTATATAGCATTATAATCAATTTAGAAAATCTTTATATATATAATATAGTATAATAATATATATGTGTAAATGAAATTAAAGTAGTGCTGTAGTAATAAAGTAATGTGTGTTATAAAGAAAATTACGAACATTTCTAAGTTAGTCACGTAACTTTTGTATAATGAGAAGTGTAACATTGGTATAGTAAGAGTCAAGTAAACGAGCTTATATACATGACATTAACTACTTTTTGGCTAATGTGTAAGATGTGATTTTCTAACAGATTTATATCAAAATAAAACATTATTGTGTCTTTCAAGATTTTACTAATAAGAGACTTTTTTTTTTCTTCTTTTCTTTCATTGATTTTTAATGTGTGTTTTATTTTATAAGATTTTATTTTTATTTGACATTTTTATATATAGAAGGTTTATTTTAATTAGGAATCTAAGAAATAATTTGTCAAAAATGTTACTTTTTATTATTATTATTTTTTTTTTACATATCTCGCTTTATCATTGTTATAATAAGTTGATTAATTGATTATTTTTACCACATAATTGTTTTTTTTTTTTTTTTTTTCTCAATTTTGTGCATATTTTTTTTGTTCTTTACACACTATATAAATGCTGTCTATTTCCAAAACCTTTTTTTTTTTTTATTATTATTATTATTATTTTTATTTTTTTATTCCGATAAGATACTATGTCATTTTTTTCACTTGAAACTTTAATGTATATGTTGGCAACCATTGCCGAATTCGCTCATTGGCCGAAATAAGTGACCACGTCGCGGCGTGGCAATGCATTTTTGCCAAGATCCGAAATTCAGCACTTGTGCATCGTAGTTTTGACCACATTGTGGAGTGGTTTTTAGCAAATGCCAAATTGTTGGCAAATAAATTTTAGCCAGTTCGTGGAGTTGCTTTTTGATAATTGCCACGCTGCAGCGAGGTCAAAATGTTTAATGCGCAGGTTACGATATTCGTTATTAGTATGAATAATATCATATATTTTTCTATTATTATAACTTACATCATTTTATGCTATGGTTTTCAGTTAATTAAAATATTTATAAATTTATAAAAATGATTTCTTATTAAATTTGGCAAAACATTTGACTATGATCAACATTACGATAGAATTTCGGATCTTGGCAAATATGCATTGCCACGCCGCGACGTGGTCACTTATTTCGGCCAATGAGCGAATTCGGCAATGGTTGCCAACATATATATAGTGATACATAAAATATTGTTATGTATATAAATAGTAAAGAAAATATGTACTGTATGTAAAAAAGAAAAGAATATATCTAGATAAATAATAATAGTAATAAAAAACTAGTAAATCATTGATAAAATATAATTTAGAAAAAAGGTGAAGCCAAGAATTTAAAGTTGGTAATGTCAGTAAATATAGAAACTAATAAAAATTTGTGTGTTATTACACTTGCAAAATAGAATATTTTATATTATTATGTTCATTAAAGAAATATAGTCGGAAGAAAGGGAGAGAGAGATAGAGAGAGAGAGAGAGAAGTATTAAAGCACCATATATTTTAAATTATTCTATTTCATTTACTTTTCTTTATTAAACTTAATTTACATAAATACATATATACGTTATTATATAGAATACAAAGAGAGGAAAAAGGGGTTTTTCTTTTTCATTTTTTTCCAAACAAAAACACACAATATTAAGGTGATAAATAACTTTCAACATACTATTTTCTTCATCCTATTTTCTTTAAATTCAATTTTCTTATAAGATGAAAGCGGAATTTTACTTGGTTTCACAAAAGACATATAAAATGTATTACAATAATAATGTCTTTAGTACATATAAAGTAAGAGAGGTGACACAAAAAGGGTGAAAAATAAAAGGGTTAAGACAAGGTTTTTGTTCTTTGTGTGAAGCTCGTTTTTAACTTAAATGTCATTTCCGATTAATTTTAGACAAAATTTAGAGCTAACTTAAGTATGAAGAAAATGTAGTTTTCAAGGGTGAATAATGAATATTTATAAGATATTAAGATCTATCGACTTAAGAAACTTAAATATTATAATTATTTGTACTTTGGGTTGAGTTATATTGCATTAGTTATAACATAACTGCCTAATATAAAGAAGTGAGTACATATTTGAATGAATGAATCAGTCAATCAACCAGTCAATCAACCAGTCAATCAATGAATCAATGAATCAATGAATGAAGTACTGTTATGAATTAATAATATAAATAGTTTTTTTTCTCTCAAATCCCTTAAAAAAATGCTGAATTACGAATGGCTGAATTTTTAATTTGCCATAAAAAAAATTGAATTTACGTAAAAAAGACACATTTAATTAATATTTAATTTTGCAAAGAAAATTTGGGGGTTAAAAAACGTCTGATGAAGAGTTGATGAAATCTTCTGCATAATTTTTAGTTTGCAAGAGATTCTCGACAAAAGTTTCTTCTAAATGAAAATAGCTCATAGCAAAATATGAATTTATTAACTGTCTTGAGCATATATTCTTTATTAAGAAAACTATTAATGTACTGTACATTTTTTATTGTGAAATTTATCATTTATATTAGTTTATTTTTTTTAACTTCCCACATAAAAATACTTGC
Organism: Ecdyonurus torrentis; assembly: GCA_949318235.1. NCBI lineage: Eukaryota > Metazoa > Arthropoda > Insecta > Ephemeroptera > Heptageniidae > Ecdyonurus > Ecdyonurus torrentis. The sequence continues at coordinate 6,129,702 of OX439136.1, forward strand.
ATTTTAATTACAATTCTTTTATAAAGAATTATTAGCATATTCACTATTTAAATGACTTTATTTCAAGTTTGATATTTTTAATTAAAAATTAAATATATTCAAAAGATACTCTATATGATACAAAAGTTATTTATTATAAATTTTATGGCTTTTTTTTCTTCCACATTACGCTTTGTTTATAAAAAAAATTAAACAAGTTCTTTTACATTTTTTTGGTCTCTTTGAACACACTGTTTCTCTTTTTATTTCACTCGTTTAGCATTTAACATTATATTTAATTGCTATTTTTCAGTTTATAAGTATTACTTTTTTATATTAACTTTTATACGTAATACCGTACTGAATATTTATTTACTTTTTTATTATTATTATTATTAAAAAAAATAAATAGAAATATGAAAAAAAACACACTTTATTTTACATTTAAATATTATAAACTTATTTCAGTTGTCTCAAGGCACTCTCTCTCTCTCTCTCTCTCTCTCTCTCTCTCTCTCTCTCTCACACACACACACACACACACACACACACACACACACACACACACACACACACACACACACACACACACACACAACTAACTTTTTTTAAACTGTTCTTTACCATTATTAATACTAATAATAATTACCAATTTTTTCCCCATGTTTCATTTTATATTAAAGGGGGGGGGGGGGGAGGAATCATACCTTATAAATTTACCCTAGTAAATGACATTCATGAAATAAAAAAACAACTCGTATTAAGAAAATGTAAATGTAGGAAGCACCATAAATTATGATTTTATTTTTTATTCACATATACATAAAATAACTTCTCCATAGTCTATATATATATATATATATATATATATATATATATATATATATATATATATATATATTCTTTCATATTTGCCCCGACAATTTTCAAAGCGAGAGAGAGAGAGAGAGAGAGAGAGAGAGAAAGAGAGACAGAGAGAGAACTTAGAATAAATTATGAAGAAATAAAAAGCTAAGAGAGAGAAAAATTACATGTGTTTTTAAACTCACATGATAACATATAATGTAATATTTTTTATATATATAATATATATATGTATATATTATGAAAAGTTGTACATCTTTTTTGTATATATATATTATAGGAGTAGCACTCACTTATGGTAATTTGATACCATTAGCTTTCTCTCTCTCTCTCTCTCTCTCTCTCTCTCTCTCTCTTATCTTTCTTTCCCTTTAAAAGAGCATGAAGAGAGTAGAAAAAAAAGTAGGGTGAGCTTGCAAAAAAAAAAAAAAAAAAAAAAAAAAAGATCACAAAAAAGGCATAAGGTAAAAAGGTAGTGTGAGTGTCTTTTTTTTTCTGGTTTCTTTTTATTCTGTTCCATGTGTGTGTGCAAGAAAGAAAAGTGTCAAGGCACTCAGACGACCATTAGAGACCATGTTTAGTGTGTGGTCACATCTCTCTCTCTCTCTCTCTCTCTCTCTCTCTCCCTCTCTTCCTATATATATATATGTACTACTTAGTTTTTTTTCTGTTTTTTTTTCTCTTTCTCTCTAGATTCTACAAACTTTGATATTATATACCCGCAATCTCTTAAACATTATATATATAATGGATTGCCAAACATCTAATAAAAACATGTCACAGATTTTTTTTGCGATTTTTTTTTTTTTTTTTTTTTTTTTTACTGAACAATTAATTATTTGCAATTTAATAGCTGTTCATTATTAATAATAAATATTTTCAAGACTTTGAATTTCAATAATCTGTTTTGAGAGCATATTGAAATTCTTATGTTAAATTTTTTAAGGGGCAGGGGTTTGTTTATTTTTATTGAAAAAAAAAAAAAAAAAAACATAATTTTTCTAATTTTTAAAAATATGCAAAATCTATTAAAATATAAAACCATCTTCTTTGGATACTACTTGGGTATACACTGAGACGAATAGATAATTGAAAATTACTTCAAATACTCGTAATACAGTATATTATATTTTATATATATATATATATATTACTTAAGGGAGTAGGGGACCGACCTTATATCTCAAAAACTAGCTCGTGTTTTGGGTCTAAATTTGGTATCATTGTGTAGCTAAGGGTCACAACTAGCCGTGATAAAAATTTCAAGATGTGTCACCGTCCAAAAAAAAAAAGAAAAAAATTATTGAAATTAACATTATGCCTTATGGGCTTAAAATTTCAAAAAATCATATAAAATTAATTTGCACGGTGACCCCCCAAAAATTTTATATATTTTAAATTGTCTTAAGCAGAAGTATCATTGTGCAAAATTTCAGATTTTTTTGCCGATAAAAGTTTGAGTCTAATGGCCGACGTCGGTCCCCTACTCCCTTAAACATAATATGCTATATATAATTATATGCTATTATATAAATAAATAGCAAATTTATCTACATCCTTGACTTATAATGCCTACATATTTTTACGTATTGTTATTTTATTCTTATTACAATCAGGAACATAAATACATGAGTATCTCTCAAACTTAAAGGCATAGACCAGAGAAAAACATAAGCATTTCTATCACAAAACACTTGATGGGACTTACATAAATAACTTTAGTTTGTTTCAAAACCCAACAGCAACCCCGTAGCAGAGATCAGAAAATTCAATTTATGCAACCCACACAACATTTTCATACTAATATTTGCATGTTTCTGATGTCATAAACATGAATTTTCACGCAAATTGCATACTTTATAGTTTTTTCACGCTCTCTCGTGGGGCTACATTAACATTCTGGTAAAAATTGTCATCAGTTTTGAAGATCCCATTTCGTGTTTATTCATTAAAAAGCACATGCTGTTTTATGTGGTCTATGGCTTTAATAATAAATTTACACTAAATAACATAATGATTTTTTTTATATATGGATTTTCAAATCTAGAAAGCAAGAAAAATAAGTACATATAAAACTGAATATCACTCTTTTATTATGTTGTTTGTAAAAATGTTTTGCACATTGGAGTTGAAAAATATTAATAAAATAAACATAATTTCATTCTTTATTTTATTTTTATTTATTTCAAATAACAATAAATTTATGTTTTAATTATTAACAGGAATTTTAAAATGCAAAACAGTTCATTAAATTTCATTATTAAAACAGCATACTTATTTAAATTCATAATAATAATAATTATTATTTTTTCAATAATATATAAAATACATAATTTAAATAATCATTAATAAATACTTTTGAAATCATCAAATTATTAATAATTATAAAAATATTTTTTTAAATCCACTTTAAAAATTAACCATGAATAGAGTGATTAGCATTTTATATATACTAATTAATAAAATATAATTCTATAATCCTTTGTATTTACAGCTATTTATACATTACTAAGCTGTAAATTAAATTATAAGTATCGTAGTACTAGCGTAAAAATGATCAATTATTTCCAATATTGATTTGAATTGTATATTATAGAATATTATTTATTTCGATTTTTTTATGGATACCTAATATCAAAATAAAAGTATACTATAGACTCGTTGCACATACTTGCGCTTTGTCGCCATGTTTGTGGTGTCTAATGCATTGTCCAACATAGGGGAAACATCATTTCTTTTAATTTTTCACATAAAAAGAGTTTATTTCAACTGAACGAATTTTTTCTTACATTCTTTGAGCATTAGAAGCTAGAAATAAGTCTTTGATTGAGGTTTGAATTTTCTTTTGCTATTACAAAAAAAAAATAAAAAATGACGTTTTTCCTATGCTGGCCTATGTACTCCTGACCAAGAAAATGGTGGCTCTTAAAATGAGTGCAACCGATCTATACTATATTTCAAAATTCAAAATTTTATATTTAAAATTTCTTTATTTCTTTCTTTCCTTTAATCGTATATACAATATACATGGTATTCGTCAAGGTTAATTAACAGACATAAAAAGTCAAAACACTTACATACTATATGCACAATTGGTGCTACTTTTACATTCATATTTATATTACTATTAAAAACAATAAAAACATAGCTGTGGGCTCACTCTATAAGGCCCTGACTTTGTCAAAATTTATTATTATTTTCTCCTGCAATTTCAGTTTCCATCATTTCCAGAAAATATTATAAGTTTACATTGATTCTTAATTAATATAAACTCATAAATAATCAAAATATAAAAATATAAAACCACACAACATATTTCATAAGAAACTATATTATGCACTATGAAAATTTAAATTTTCACAACTGTTTTTTTTTTTTTTTTTTTTTTTTTTTTTTTTTTTTTTTTTTTTGGCAAACATAACTTCATATTTTCATACTGTAATATTCCCCTATAATATAAAAAGTACTAAATATATAATAATACTATATTTTTCAAACCTATAAAACGTTCTCCCTCGTAATATTTTTCTTTTGTATTTTTAAAAGTTATGATATTGTTTGGAGTACATTTTTATCCCAGAAAGAAAAAAAGAAGAAGATGTTAACTTGTCTCTACTAACATGTTAGCATCATTGTCTTTTATTGTCACTCGTTTATTTCACCGCTCCGTCTACTTATTCTTTTTGGTCTCTACTTTATCACATTGCTATCATACTTTTGTTTTATTTTATTTTTTTTAACACAACAATTTATGGTTCTTTATATTATACAGTATCAAGATATTTATAATAATAATAAAAAAACAAGAAAAGAAAAAAAGAAAAGATTTTACTTTACAATTTTATAACTTTTTTTTTTCTTACTTCAGAGTTTATTACACAAAATAAAATGTCTCAGGCTTTAGTTTTAAATAAGTATTTGTAATTTTGCATAGTATATTATTTATGAATATGCAACTAAAGTTATGATTTTTTTAAAATTTATTTATATTTAAGTTTTGTAAAACAATTTTGTTAATTTTAGTTTTTAGGCTGTACGTAAATAAATTGAATACATAAAATATATGCATAATAATAATGTTTTTTTTTTTTTTTTTTTTTTTTTTTTTAATTTAAGTCTCAATCCTTTTTTTCTGCGTCATTATTTACCTACACTGCGAAAATTGCTTAAGGGTATCAAATTTGACAGCAATAACAATCATCTCGAGTTACTGTACACTGCTCCCAAATAAATCTGACCGCTGGCGTTGAAGTTTCCCCATGTATAGTTAAAAATTGGAGATGTTAACGCTTCGTACCTTAATAAAAATATATTATTCAGAAAATTAATGCAGTGATACTAAATACTGATAGATAGTATACCTATTCTTAGTTAAACAACATCATAGAGCAAAAAAAAAAAAAAAGAAAAAAAATTAACATAAAATAATAATTTATAGTAATCCAATAATTATATTTTTACATAATATTCCCATTATTTTCTATTTAATTAAAAACCATAGACACCACATAATATATTTAATATAATTTCCTATTATCAGACATATAAATCCTGTATTACATTAAAAAATAATAATATAAAAATGATTAAATAAAAAAAAGGATGTTATATTATAAAAATTAATTTTAAATATTTTCATATATATGTATGCATAAACTCATACTATATAATATAAAATATATGGCAATATTGTAAAAATATAAAATAAATGTAATTGAATTTAATTTTAATATAATAACAATAATAAAATACGCGACATGAACCTTTTGTTTACCACTTTTTTTTTTATTACGTTATTTTATATTATCAACACATTTCAATTTTATTTTTTTCCAATTCTCATTTGTTTTGATATTTTATAGCGGTATAACTTGTTTACACATATATACAAGGCTTAGTTTATGGTGTTAAACTTAGTATCCCTATATGTTTACTTTTTTTTTCTTTTTTTTTTTTTCATATTTTATATTTTAACAAAGAATCGTAAATAAAATAATATATTAAAGTATCTTTACACAAACTTTTATCTTTTTATTATAAACTATAACTTGATATTATTTTAGCACGGAATGAATTATTACCTTAACCCAAGTACAAAATTAGTATATTATTATGAAACCTGTGTTTCGCAATATGTACACAATTTATCTGAATCTGGCAGGACGCTATCCTAGCCCAAGGTGCATTATAATAAAGAGGTTGAGCGCAGCACAAAACTCGCGCAGTTGATTTTATTTTGTGATGGATGTACTTGATTCTAAGCCAATACGATGCCGTTCACCAGTTACGTCACTGATAAGGTGAATAAAAATACACCCAGTAATATGACGTCTTTGGTGAATTCCTTTAAGCTGCGCGACCTTGGCCAAAACTTTTCCCAGAGCAACTATAACCTCTTATATATGGACCTTGATCCTAGTCCAGCACCTATCTGGTTTTAGGAGGTATAGATTGAATGTAAGGCAAGATTCTTACATCAAAAATAGTAAAACATGTTATGTTATTAGATGTACCTTATATTTAAAATACAAACGTTAAACCCCTAAACTTTTATGCTATTCGAACGTCAATGGTAACAGCTACCTATATAATATAAATTTCATAATCATGCAAAATCAGATAAGGTAGAAAATTACATTCAAAATAGAATCATGAGAGTAAAAATTTAACTATTTACCCCTTTAAAAGAAAATTAGGTATTTATGTCTTATATTTACGTAATATAGCATAAATATTTTGAAAGTGGAACTGCATAAGATAATATTGATGCTATTTTACTAATGGTTTTTATACATTATTCTAGCATTAAGTATATTGTAAAAAAATTAATAAAATTGAGCTGGACATAATTAATTTTTGTCCTAGCTTCATTTAAAATTTTACATAGTGATTCCTCAAAAAAAAAAAAAAAAAAAAAAATCATTTAGAGTTAAATTTTAAGTATGGGTATTAATTAGAGTTTAATACACACATTTAGAGTTTATATATTAGTATTCAAGATTCAATCATTAACTTTGGAAAAGAATGAGATTTTTATTTCTCTACATCTTTCAATTGAATCACCTATATTACGTAACACTATACCTCATTTTGAACCGATTGCTATTTAATAGCACAAAAGAGTACATACAAAAAAAAAACTCCAATATAGTGTAGTGTTACATTTATTAAAAAGAATACAACATGCACATTTCCACTTGACTAACATAATCTTCAATTAAAAAAAAATAAAACAAGCTACAAAAGAGCAGCTTTTTTGATATTAGATATCAGTGACATACAAGCAGTTTATCCCCATGCAATGTCCAACTTTTCTCTCTCTCTCTCTCTCTCTCTCTCTCTCTCTCTCTCTCTCTCTCTCTCTCTCTCTCTCTCTCTCTCTCTCTCTCGAACAGCAAACAGTATAACAAGCTGTTGCTGTAAAGTTGCAATATTGCGACACCATCTCTTGTTAGCCAACTGGAATCAACACATATTATTATTAAACTTTCAATATAATAGCAAACATATTATAAACACACATACAAAGTTTTTTTCTTCTCCTTTGTTGTTGTATATTCATTACAATACAGTATTATAGTTTCTTTTTAATGAATCTGTTTATTAAAAACGAGATACTGGCTTTAATGTTGAACAGTTAGGTTAAATTGAGAGGTAGTACGCCTGATTTCGTCCAATAAAAGCCATTTAATTATTATTATTTATAAATAAATATATAATAGTTTTTATTGTTCAAACAACAAATTAACAGCAGATGAAATACACATAATAAATTAAAGATTATTGAACAAAAGGCGCAGTCAGGACAATGAGTCCTATCAACTGAACCAGAACTAAGTGATGATAGATAGGCCTTTTTTTCGCAACAAGATCAATATTAAAAAGGAGAATATTTGATTAGATTTGTTTATTGTTATCCAAAAACAGACAATGTTACTTGTCCAATACATTGGTGGTACACACATTACATAATATACAAATGGCATGATATGCATAAAAATAAAAGACGAAAATAATAATAATATATATATATATATATATATATTTTTTACAATTTATTACAGAAACACATTGCACAAAAATTTTCAAATATATATAGTTTTCACAAAGCATTGTATGCTTTTTTTATGTTATTATATGATTTGCAATAAACATCAACATTACGTTTTTAATTACACAGTATTGTTTAATGCTTATAATCATTATCGTTTTAGACATATAACGGAAGATTTGGATCTGATTGGAAAAGCGGGGATTGATCGAATACATGCAAACGTTTTCGGAAATGCAATTATATGACGTTATCAAGCTATTTTACCTTGCTTATAATCCCAGTAGTGTCTCGGTATCGAATTAGAGTCTCTGCTAGACTCTGCTAGTCTTAAAGACTGTATTTTTTTCAATTAAAAGTTTTAATTTTTATTATTTTCATATTTTCGTGTTACTTATAGAAACTAAGTTATAATATTACTTGATTATTTAGACAAAACGATATATTTTCTTGTCTTCTGATTGATGAATTTTTATGCCCAGTTTCTTATGATATCTAACGTATTTATTATTGTTATGTTTCAGCATTCTGCGTATCTCGAGGTACTCTGGACCAACTGTGCGGTGAGATCGCTGGAGATGCAACGTTATTCTCGATGTATCGCTCAGATGCACACCCTGTGGCATGTCCATTCAAAGGACCATTTTCCTTCACTTACAATCGCGGCTCAGGAGAGTGTGCAAGACCAGTGTCAAGAGTGGACTCATGTATCGCAGAGTCCAAACTTAGGCTCCGTTATCAAGCTTGTGCAGATGTAACAGGATCAGAGAGTTCATGTAAGTATTTTTTTTATTTTTACATCCAATTTTATTTTATATAGAAAGCCAATTTTGAAATCAAAATATTTAATATTGTTTTTTGATCCCAAAAATTTAAACGTACATTAAAAGTTTACAATAACTAGAAAATCCAATTTATTTTCAAAGCGTAGACTGGCACTCTTTCAAAAGTCTGCGTAGAATATATTATACAGGATACAATTCTGAAAAATCTAAAAAAAAAAAAAAAAAAATGCACAAGTGACTATTTTTTTTGTTTTTTTTTTACCGACTATATTATATAATTATAATTTTAAATGTACCATATACAATTTTAAGAACGGATGGCGCTGTTTTAAAGGTTTTCAAAATAGTAGTCCATAGGGTTGAGAAATATACCTACCCTACATGTATACAAAAACTGCAAGATTTATAATGCTAGATAAACCTTGTATGAACTATTTAAAATATTTTGCTATTTCTGTAAAATTGATCAGTGTTAGTGACAGACCGTCTAAATATAAGATATTTTCAATTACGTAATATATTGTACATTATTAATAAGCTTATACACTTTTGAATTTATTTTAGTTCTTAATAAGTACTATTTTATTATACATTGTTTTATCTGTATATTATTAAATATATATTTAATTGCTACGTAAGTAAGAAATAAATGTTAAGTACGACTTTAAGTATCAATATCTGGTACTTACACAAAAATATATTTTAGAGATGTTCTGACAGTTTTTGAACGTTATTCGTTGAGTTTGCCACGTCTTTTATATCGCACGTGACTTTGTAATTATCTAGAGAGTTACGTCAGTAATAACCTTACCTGCCATCTCTCATCCCACCTCTCTCTCTCTCTCTCTCTCTCTCTCTCTCTCTCTCTCTCTCTCTCTCTCTCTCTCTCTCTCTCTCTCTCTCTCTCTCTCTCTCTCTCTCTCTCTTCCCACCTCTCTCTTCATTTTCTCTGTCTCGATCTCTCTGCCTCATCTTGAACTCGATCACTATACCCCATCATTTTTCCTCTCTTCTTACCTCTCTCTCTCTCTCTCTCTCTCTCTCTCTCTCTCTCTCTCTCGCACTTTCAATCTCTGCCGCTCTCCACATCTCTATCTTTTTTTTTCTCTGTCTCATCATTCTCTCTCTTCGCTCTTCATATCCATCTCTCTTCTTCTATCCTTCTCTTTCTGTACCGCCATCCTTTATCTTAACCCCCTTAACTTCTCTCTCTCTCTCTCTCTCTCTCTCTCTCTCTCTCTCTCTCTCTCATCTTCTTTATATTACAACTTAAATTGACACCATCATAATATAAAATTTGTAATATAAAAGACTAACGTTACCATTATTTTAATAGACAATTTGTTATGTAATAAAAAAAACGTTGCATATAATAAAGTGTTCAAAAATGGTATTTATTCTTAACATAATATATTTAAATTAATATAATTTATATTTTTAAATATGAGAGCTAAATTTTTGAATTATATACTTTATATTTTGTTGCGTTTACATTACATCTACTTGGACATTTTTTAAGGCGGGAAATCAGGTACTGCAGGATTTGACTAAAGATTTGCAAAGAAAAAAATCTGAAATTTTGCATGGTGATACATTACGATGTGGCATCTTGAAAAATATGAAAAAATTGTGGGGTCGCCATGCTAGAGTTTAAATTGTGATTTTTTTTGAAGTGTTAGTCCCATAAGAGCCAATGTTGATTTCAATAATTATTTTCTCTCTTATCTGATGGTCACGGGTTCTGAAAATTTTATTATAGTTAGCTGTTACTATTAACTTTCAAAAGACATCATAAAATTTGCAAGTTTTCTTTTTAAATTTTAAGATACAAGCCATATATTATATACAACCCTTAAGCAACTTATGTAGAAATAAACTTAAAAAGTGCTTAACTATTTATGAAATACTTTTATAAGAGTTACCATTTGTTTTGGAACTTGTTTACCTTAAAAGGGGGGGGGGAACAAAAATGCTATGATTAACTTTTTTTTTCTCCTTATGCAGAAAAATGTCAGTTTTCTCTTTAGGGAAAAACAATCTGGTTATCTTAAATCGTCATAAAAAATATAAAACAAGAAAGTATTATATTTTTTAGTGTCCAGTAAAAAACTCACAGTTCAAAAAACTGCCCTACTTTATATATCAAAAAACTTATTGAACAAAAATGCAAGTAGCAAGAAAAAAAAAAAAAAAAGTTATACAATAAGAAAAAAGTTTCATTTTGTTTATATACTTTATCCCTTTGTATATATAAGAATTGAAGTAGTAAATTTTTCTATTTTATTACAAAATATTGTAGGAATATAAAAATATGTTTCAATAATAAATCACTGAACGTGTTTTCTTTACTTTTATGGGTGTTTGTAATTCAGATTTTCTTTCTCTCTCTGTGTGTGTTTTATACTGTATTTTAATATATATTATTTTTGTTGCTTTTATTTTGAAATATTTTTAAAGATAAATAATATTGTCGTGGTATTTTTGTAGTAATAATAAATTTAGAAAAGAATTTTATTTTATTTGTTTTTAACTTTATTTATGGATATTTTACTTTACTAAAATAAATAATATGCTTTTGTATTAAATTTTTCTAAAAAATTCTCACTGTCAAATCTGATTATATTTATTTTTTAAATTAAAATTATTTAATTTTTCATAGATGTTAAGTTCCATTTACCAGTTCCATTTTAGTTTTTTTTTTTGGGGGGGGGGCACTCATTGGGGGCACTCATTGATGTGGGAGGCTTACGCATGCACCAAACCAACCCAGTGGCCAAGATGCAAGCACCCTGTCGTCTCCCAGCTTTGTGGTTATTTTACATCAGGGCTAATTTGATTTCATTTGAGACATAAGTCTTATTTGCTGCTCTCTCTGAGGTTATACGTATTGGGCATAGTAGGAAACTATTCCGCGAGCACTATATAAAATTGGATGCCAACAAAACCAAGGCATTTAATGTGGAGTGGCTCTTGGCCTCCCAAACTAATGCCTCGGCTACCCCACGTCCATAAATGCGAGATAGGCTAAAAGAATTTCTATAGGTCTAAAACCCAACTTCACACCTATAGGTTCTCTGCTATGCGCGGACGGACGTGAACCCAGGTCCTGAAACCGAATGCTACCTCTCGACTCGAGACTGGATGCCCTTAATTATTATTATTTATTTTAAAAATTGGCAAATGAGCTGTATATCAATTTTTCATTATTTCATATTGGGGATCAAATTACTTACTAGATGCTATTCTTGTGGGGAAATGAATTTGAGTATTAGGTTTATTGCAATGAAATGTGTTTTAAAGCAAATCACTAATTATTTTATAATATATTACGATACTGGGAATTTAAACATTTAAACTGAAGTAATATACCAGACAATTAGGAAGGAGGTAGAGAGAGAGAGAGACAGACAGACAGACAGACAGACAGACAGACAGACAGACAGACAGACAGACAGACAGACAGACAGACAGACAGACAGACAGACAGACAGACAGACAGACAGACAGACAGACAGACAGACAGACAGACAGACAGACAGACAGACAGACAGACAGACAGACAGACAGACAGACAGACAGACAGACAGACAGACAGACAGACAGACAGACAGACAGAGAGATCCCAGTTTTCTTCTTACCAAGATCTTTGAATGTAAATTACAGTAATTTTATTGCAATATTTGTTTCATTTTATGTAAAAAAAACTTATATTACTTAGAATTGCATTAATTTTAAATCAATATACAATAACATATAACTCAGTATTTTCAAATGTAAATATTAGAAGTATCAATATTAAAAATTTCTAACTACTTTAATAATGAAAACATTAGAGTGAGTATATAAATATTTTCTTTTAATAAAAAAAAAAGAGTTTATATTATACAGTAAAGGAATAGACCAGAGAAAAACATAAGCATTTATATCACAAAACACTTGATGGGAATTACATAAATAACATTAACTTGTCTCAAAACCCAACAATAGCGCCATAGCAGTGATCAGAAATTTCGATTTATGCAACCTGCACAACATTTTCATACTAATTTTTGCATGTTTCTGACGTCATAAACATGAATTTTTCACGCAAATTGCATACTTTACAGTATTTTCACGCTCTCTCGTGGGGCACAATTAACATTCTGGTAAAAATTGTCATAAGTTTTGAAGATCCCATTTTGTGTTTGTTCATTAAAAAAGTACATGTTGTTTTATGTGGTCTATGGCTTTAATATTCCCTATAGCAATTTTCTTAAACAAATTGAAGAAGAGAAAATAATATATTGGATTCAGGTAAAAAAAAAATTAATAAATATTAAAGATCAACATAGTAAGATCACAGCAACATCTTTGTATTTGAAAGCTTAAATAAACAAAACGTTTTCCATGTAATGTGAAATACAGTATACTGTATAGCCCTTAAGCGAATCTCATTATTTATGGTATATGGTATATGTATTACCTTTGTGTTTGAACTGTAAATTTATAATACGATATCGTAATTTATATTAAAATGTTATATCAAATAAGAGCTTTCAAATGTTTAGCAAAATTGCATTATTTTATATCGATTGCCATTTGCAATATTTTATACTTACAATGGCTGAGTTGTAAAGGTAGTTTACTCGTTCTCCTTTTTAGTGTACTCAATTTCGAGTCGTGATAGCACAATACGTTGCACGATGCGTTTTATATGCATTTATTTTTATAACTAGAACAGGTGTCAATATACTACAATAATACCTAATTCAGGTATATTACTACAATAAAGGTTTGACTTACCTAAATTATATGAAAATTTAACATTGATTAGGTGATATTGCAGATATATCAATACCGATGATCGATATTATACCAGATCAATACCAGTTCCAGGGTTTCATTAATTGCAAAATGCAGGATTTACATATTATACAGTATATGTAAATTCTACATATTATATAAATTCATAGTAGGTTATATAGAACAAAAGACTATTGTGTATTTTATGAAATTTGCAGTGATAACCACAATTTTTATACCTAAAATTGTAGACTCTATAGAAATGAGGTATTATTCTATGTATACCAAAAATCAGTTCATTTGAACGTAAATTATTAGGTATTTGCCTTTTAGTAACCTCTATATCGCTTATAGTTATAAATCAATAAAATTTCCTATATATTAAATCATACCACATTACACATTACGTAACACAACAAAGGTTACAAGTCACACACCACAAAAAAAAAAAAAAAAAAAAAAAACTCACTCTTTCTCACTCCTCTATAGCAAAAGTTGGCAAGAAATTGTCTTGGACGGTAACCCATCTCTCTTTTTTAACCTGTCACCATAATTCTTAACCCCTTTTTTTATTCTCTCTTGCTCCTTTATACTTACAAGCCAAAACGAATATATGACCTTATATATTGGAGATTTCACACTTTTTTTTTAATGTAAATATAAAAACCTTTTGTATAGAATATCAATCAGAACATACTTAAAATTTATAGATTTTTCAGTTGTATATACGAAAGAACATTAAAGATATATTGTTATCATTTTTGATGATAAAATATATGATGATTTACGTTGTTAGTTTTTAATCTTAAAAAAAAAAAAAAAAAACTAACACCTCACTGGCTTAAAAAGTATCTTCAAACTTTTTTTATATTTTCCCTTTGTTAGTTTTTTGGATGAAAAAAAAAAAAGGTTGATTTTTTTTTACTATGCTACATTGATTTAAATATTTATGGGTTTTTATTGAAAAAATATAGTAATAATTTTTATGCTCAAAAGTTTCTTTTTTTTGAAAAGATTTTTCATCTAATAATTTATTAAGTTTATCTGACACAGTAGCAATGGCTTTTTTTTTTTCTTTTTTTTTTTTTCTTTTCTTTTTTTTTTTTTTACTGCAAATTTTTTAGTGTCTGGCTTTTTATCTGTGTGCAGGGGGGGTGGCGGGGGATGAAACCAAATATTCAGGATTTGAAAATCTTTCTGTACATTGATATTACAATTTTCATATTACTTAATTTCGATTCAGAATCATAGAGAAGGCTGTATTGTTCAGTCTCTTACTCATCTCTTACTATGCCTGAATATTATTATACATTAGATTATCATATAATATTTGGGTTAGGTGTAAAAATGAGCCTTAATATGGCTCTCTTAATATCTTGAATAAAGTCATTTGTTTTTATTATCATTATTTTATAAATTCTCAACCGATAAAGATAGAGACTTGAAAATTTATATCCAGATTGGACTCACTAGTGGCATCAAAAAAATGCACTAAACTCTATATTTCTCAAAGTGCTAAAAATTTGGGCTAAACCTTTTCTGTTTACATAGCTCGTAAAAAGCCGTTAGCATGCCAACAATTTTTTTTTTTTTTTTTTGTTTTTTTTTTTTTTTTTTTTTGCTTGCCATATTGTGTTAATGTGCTACACCAATCCCAGTCCCATATCGACAGGTAAGGAATTTCCAAATTAATGGAAAAGCACACACGGGCCGGCCACAGCCTAAGTACAGTACACAGCCCGGTATTCGCTATGACAGCCTAGAGAAACCGTCGAAACATCTAAGGCAGGCTGGTCGGTGCAATCACATCGATCATGCACCTCCCGAATACTGTGCGTCGTCATGGACTAACACAGTTGAAGTGTTGGATGTAGCAGTTGTTTTGTTGTTTTTCTTGTTTTCTTTAGCCTAATTATTAATTTTATTTACAGCTGAAGAACTTCAATGTCTGGCCTCATGGAAAGACGGTAATACTCGCTACTTAGTGGGTAAACTGTCTCACAAGATGGCAACTACAGATGAAGATAGGTACCGATGTTTCGTGTATGAACATACGACGCACGATCACTCTGTCACGTACCGTGTAGCCCAGAGTGGAGACGCCACGTGCAATGGTCTTCTTTCCGCTACTGAAGGATCACGTACTATGAAGCTTACTAAAGGTAATGTAAACATGGCGAAAGATTACAGTATAGTGTTCATCATACAATACTCTTTTTATATACTTAAATAGGATTTGATTTGATTTTTTTTTTTTTTTTTTTTTTTTGCAAGGATAAGTTTTATGATGTAATGTTTAACATGCACGATGAAAAAAATAATTAATTTTATGCTGCAGTTATGATATGCTTCGATAGTTTATAATTGCATAAATAGTTAAACTTAAATCAATATAATTTAGGAAATCATAGTGTTGTTTTAGTATTACTGATCTGGAGCTTATTTATTATTACGTTTTTTTTTTTTTTTTTTTTTTTTTTTTTATATAACCGTACAATGAATACAAATAACTACGTTATAATTATTTTAGCTCAATTCCAGTTCAGGTAGTGCGTAGAAAAAGAAAAAGAAGAAGGAAAAAAGAGAGAGAGAGAGAGAGAGAGAGAGAGAGAGAGAGAGAGAGAGAGAGAGATCGAAACCGCCTCTAATATTTTTCTGTTCTTAAAGTACCACGGTTCTGAGACATGTGATTCTTAGAAACCGATTCTCAAGAACCGTTTCCCAGAACCGCTTTAAAAAAAAACGGTTCTGAGTGGTTCCAGTAACTGCAACTAGTTCCAGTCCTTGATATACAGTATACCGTATGCAAGGAAATCAAATGGAAATAATTGTAATAATGAAAAGAAAATATTAAAGAAGTAAACCAATTCAATACACCACATAAATTTAATTGAAAAAAAAAGTAAATATACGGTAACCAAAAAAAGTTCTTTTCCAATTTAAAAATAAAACTTGAGGCAATTTAAAGAAATTACGCGCGCACAAACGCACACATTGTATATATTTTAATGTATACACATATACAAAAAAAAAATCTTGAAAAACTAAATTAAAAAAAAAATTGAACACAAATATTAAATTCTTTAATATAACGAAGTATGTTTTGATTAAAAGTACACAAGTATAAATATTATATAAATATATATATTTATATATATATATATATATATATATATATATATATATATATATATATATATATATATATATATATATATATATAATGATATATATATATATATATATATATATATATATATATATATATATATATATATATATATATATATATATATTGAACAGGTGTGTTCATATTTGTCTTTCGTTTTTGTCAAATTATAGCCTGAAGTGATGTACAATTGTTATTGTAACGAAAAGAGAAATTTAATGATGCCTAACGTTGTAGCAAATATTTATATAACAGTATAAATTAACTGTGTTTTTAGTTCAATTTAAATATATAAAAAAAAATCACTCCTTTTTATATATATAAAAAATATTTGTAAGAGAAAATTTTCCCTTTTTTTATTATTATTTCTCTAATTGTTTGAG
Source organism: Ecdyonurus torrentis (assembly GCA_949318235.1). NCBI lineage: Eukaryota > Metazoa > Arthropoda > Insecta > Ephemeroptera > Heptageniidae > Ecdyonurus > Ecdyonurus torrentis. The sequence continues at coordinate 6,146,715 of OX439136.1, forward strand.
ATATTTACTTTTGATTCATTATTAAACGATGCTATACTGCTACTCCTGATGTACACACTTGAGAGAGATTTATTTATTTATCATTAATTTTTATGTCATGTTTTAAACTTTTTATTTTATTTTTTTAATAAGAATAAATTAGACAACTTGCATGCCGTTTTTTTATAGTCTTAAAATTTTTTTTTAGGAAAAATAAATAATATTGGTGTATATAAAACTTCTATATGTATAAAAAGTATGTATATGTATAAAAAGTCATCAAATCCTTAATTCTTAAATTATTGAATTCTCAAATTCTTGAAGTAAATCATAAATTAGTTAAAACTATTACAATTCACTAAATTAATTAAATATTTTAAAATCTCTAATTTAATGTATTTTCTTAAGTTCAATTTTTTCAATTTATAAAAAATTCAAATCAAAACATGTAAACGCACCTTTACAAAAACT
>OX439136.1:6149664-6154664 GCA_949318235.1 Ecdyonurus torrentis
TCCATGTATTGAGTTGTCAAACATGGCATCGACTTTAACGTGAATGCTTATACTGTACTATACTTTTTTTTTTTTGGTCACTTAGATTATGAGGAACCAAAATATCTGAAAATAACGTGAAATAATAATTAACAGCTTTTATTTGTCGAAATCAAGCACAGAATCTCTCAATTAAACCCTAGCATAATTATTTTTGTACGTAAACTTATTATGTTATTTTATAAAGGTTACCTCTATAATTTTTATATAACCTAGCTATGTTTTCACCATACCTGTACGTACAATTGTGGCGATGTATGTTTGTTTGTTTGTTTGTGTGTGTATAAGAGAGAAAGAGAAAGATGTGTTGAAACGATTATTTATCTCTAGTAGCTGGCCACTTGCTCTCTCTCTCTCTCTCTCTCTCTAGCTATTTCCCAGTGTTGGTCAAAACACTCCCTACATTTCTCACGATGTCTAGTCACGCGAATTTTCACACTTTTTTTTTTTTCCTTCTTCATCTCCTCTCTTTTTCTCGTTCACTTGATTTAATTCTAACACTTCTTATTATTATATAGGAAAAGATAGAATAAGGAAAAATAGACAGTTATTTTTTTTTTCCTGAATTGTTATCGTGGGTTTATTATCATGCTTATTTAAGCATAAAATACATGTTCATATCTGTTATAATTAATAAAAAAATATTTAGAACTATAAATTTATGTACGAATACGATATGAGTATATTTAAAATTATGCTAGCTGGATAAAATTATTTAGTTTGATTAAGTATGTAATTGAATTTTAGATTTTGAGTCTAATAAACATTTTACTAAATTCCACTTGGCTGGATTATCATTTAGTCAATTTCAAACTTTATAATGATTTCATTGCTGGCCAACTGAAACTCACGTAATCGCATGAAAAAACCTTGTAACGAAAAGTATATAGGCTATAATATCTGTAAAATTCAAAAGTTAAATTGCTTTTTTTTTTTTTTTATCATTTGAATGTTGATAGTATAACTTTTATATAATATGGTAGGCGTAATAAAATTATGTATGATATATTTTGAGCAATCTGTGACTATCTGTGACTATTGGACAGAGACTATACGATTTGTCTTCACATCTTTCACACTGCAGTAAATAATTTAACACCTTTCTTGAAATTATATATAAAAAAATATATTTAAAAAAACAACTTATTTTATGAAAGGAATGAAATTTAACTAACATGTATAATGCTCATTAAATAATTTTTTTGAAAGTGCGTGATAAGTGAACATTTTAGAATGGGCAAAAAAATAATAATTATCATTGAAATTAAATCAAAAGGGTTTTGTCTTTGTATGTACAAGAAACTGTCATATATATATATATATATATATATATATATATATATATATATATATATATATATATATATATATATATATATATATATATATACAGTATATATAAGCAAGGTAAAAACATAAGAGAGGTAATTGAGCTATGTAATTTACTAGAGTGCAGTACTAATTATTTTAATTACACTTCAAACTTTAATTATACTCTTGATTTTATATATCAAACAGCAAACGTATATTCTAGAGTTTTCAAGTTTCAATTGAGTTGTGTTTGTATAAAAGTACTTCAAATTATAAATTTTCACACCAGAATTGTTAATTATAATTATATAGATGTTGTTACATGATTTTGAACGTAAAACTTAATTCAAATATTAAATATTTCTATACCAATGCAAATCAAATGATTTGTTTAAAAATACATGATCCATTGTGAGAAATGATATTACAAAGAAGTTAAATTTAAACTTTAAAAGCGTTTATTTGTTAAAAAAAAAATAATAATAATAAATGAGTGTGTATTGAAAAATGATTTTTCAAAAAAGTTGAAAATAGTGGGACTTCAACTAATTGATGCTTTGTTAAAATGTGCTATTTTTAGTTCAATGCTTCTTAAAGAGGAAGTTCAGGGGTTACAACTGGCTTCTTCAATGTTAGATAATGAGAAGAACTGCTCATAAACTCACATATGATGACCAAAAACCCTTCGGTATAGCCCCGCAAACTCGTGATCATCCTGCGAGATATGCAACCCATCCTGTATCTTATACGTCATAGCAAAGACCATATATGGTCTTTGGTCATAGTTACGTCTTTACTATAGAAAATGTTGTAGTGGGTTGCATATCTCGCAGGATGAGCGCATGTTTGCGGGGCTACGGAAGGGCTTTCGGGCATCATATATCAGTCATTTAACAATTCATATCATTATCTAACATTGAAAAAGCCATGTTGTAAACCCTGAACTTTCTCTTTAACGTATTTGTAATCTATTCATTGTCCATTTGTATATTTACTCGTTCATTCATCGATGATCTGTAAAATAAACATTACACCTATGTATCGTTACTTCACTTCTGATAGCCTATACTCTATGGTTACAGAGACCCACTCAAGTCACTGCCGCTATCCTGCCTGGGTGACTGAACACCACCACTGGCACACCCTGGACTATCGTCGCTCTTACCAGTTCAGTCACAAGAACGCCACCTTGAGGATCTCTAACGATACTGAGGATGAGACAGCTGGTATGGAGATGAAGGTCGTATGTCATCAGCAGATTGACGCCTCGGAGAAACAAGTGATGCTCGTCGCACACGTCACTGTAGGATGGTAAGTCTATTGTAAACCTGTAACCTTGTACCAAAAAGTTATCAAGACCATTTAAAAGGCATTACGTTATCGATGTTATTATTATTTCCTTTTGTGGTCTAGAGAAAAAAACTTTTTGTAGGCTAAAAACCTAATATTTAAAAGAAGGTGCTGACAAATACATAAGCCAGTAATTTTTTTCTTCTTATTTCAAAACAAAAACTGTAACTAGATTCGATTAGTACGCTTCAACTCCCAGTTACGCGTCAGTCGTCTTTCTGAGCGATTAATCATGTTTTTGATGAATTCAAATTCAAATTTCTTTATTCATTTTCTTTCATACACAAAATTTCATCAGCTTAGGTTATTGTAACAATGTATACAATTAGACATATATGATAGTCAATAAAACACAAATTGCACAACAAATTTAACTCATAATAATATAAACATCCATAATGCTGGAAAATAAGAGAAAATATGTTATTTTTTAGTCTTGTAAAAATTCATCTAAATAGAATAATATTGCTTGTTTAACAAAAGTGTTTTCAACGCTTTTTTAATAAAATAAACTTACCGCGTTGCTCTAACCAACAAGATTTAAATTGTCTGTATATAGAACTTTAAAAAAACTACTAAATTTAAAATTTATGTTTTCAGTAGTTATTTAATTACTAGGCCATGCAGTTTTATATTTTTAAACTGGATTTGGTTGCGTGTTACTGAATAATATTGCGTATAAATAATGAGAACTGTGTGAAAATAGCAGTGGTTTTTAAATTTTTTATCTTGTAGCATTGAAACGACTATTGTCTAAGATATTTTTCAGATACTTAAGAACGAAGAAATATAAATAACTGCTAACACTATAGTATAGACACACTTTTACATGTAGTTAGTTAATTTTAAAAACTAACGAAGCGTTTTCACTGTTATAACAAGCATTTAATTTTAAGCAGAATATTATCCAGTTGTAAATTTTTAAATAGCAAAAAAAAAAAAAAAAAAAAAAAAAAACTATTTACCTTATTGGTATAATTTTGATATTTTGTTTAATATGTAATATATTTCTGTGAAACTGTGCATATAATAATTTCTATAAGGATTTAAAAAATAAAATTATCCTAACCATAAATTTTAATTCTGGATAATTTTTAGTCAAACAAACTGCAAAATTAATGCCATAATGATTAATGATAGTTACTGGAAAAAAATATATTATTAATAAATACGAAATTTATATATTTACAATATTATCATAAATATTAGATTTAGTCACTGTATTAATACGTAAAGAAGAAATTTAAATATGTTATTAGGTAATTTTTCTTTCAATTTCATACATATATAAATTCAATTTTAAAACAAAAAAAGTAAACAAAAACACATTTTTAGTTTTTCAATAGTATATTTAAGCCATAGACCACATAAAACAAAATATGCTTTTTAATGAATAAACACAAAATGGGATCTTCAAAACTGATGACAATTTTTACCAGAATGTTAATGTAGCCCCACGAGAGAGCGTGAAACAACCGTAAAGTATGCAATTGGCGTGCGAAAATTCATATTTATGACGTCAGAAACATGCAAAAATTAGTATAAAAATGTTGTGCGGGTTGCATAAATTGAATTTTCTGATCACTGCTACAGGGCTACAGTTGGGTTTTGAGACAAACTAATGTTATTTATAGAAATCCCATAAAGTGTCTTGTGATATAAATGCTTATGTTTTTCTCTGGTCTATTCCTTTAATTATGTAAGTATACTCTGTTCCCTTGCTCCTAAAAATGCACAATTCCGTTTAAAAAAATATTAGATGATCGTCATATTTTCCTGATCTGTAGCGCAACAATATAAACAATTTAAAAAGTTTACGAACACCCTTATTTTGTACTATTTACAATTTTTACCGCGCATTTATTAAAAACTCAAAAAAGTTTAGTATTTTCTGTTTTATTATTATTTTCGTTTTACAGTAACTTCTTTCTTCTCCTAATTTACTAATGGTTTAGTATGAGTATGACATATATATATCAATCGTATTAGTATTATAGTATTATAAATATATTTTGTAATTATCAAAATTGACATGGTGATTGAATTATAAACATGATGGTATATAATAATTTGATATATACCCCTCTCTCACTCGATGTATTGTACAGTACATTTATATATATTATATATATAATATACGTTTAAAGTTTATTTGTGTTTGATATATGGAAATGAGTTAAATGATGCGTTACATGTCAAAATGTTTGGATGATAAAATGTATCGGCATATCTATCTAGTAAAGTTTCAAATTCATTGTTCTATGTGTATTGTATATACGTATATTTATATACATACACAA
>OX439136.1:6162164-6265277 GCA_949318235.1 Ecdyonurus torrentis
CAACACCGTTACCCTACCCTTCATCACGCTTATCAGTAAGTATGGTGTATTTGTACACAGTACACGCTCACTATTATATAAATTGTATCGTGGTAGTGGAAAAATGTATTAAAGTCATAGACCAGAAAAAATATATATCACAAAACATTTTATGTGACTTACAAAAATAACATTAGATTGTCTCAATAACCAACTATAGTGCCGTAAATTTTATATAATTTATGCAACCCACACAATATTTTCCTACTAATTTTTGCATATTTAAACAAATTGTATACTTTACATTTTTTTCACTCACTCTTGTGGGGTCACATTTACATTATAGTAAAAATGTTCATCAGTTTTAAAATCCCATTTCGTGTTTAATCATCAAAAATAACATTTTGTTTTTTGTGATCTATGGCTTTAACGAAATAGAATATAGCTCCAACTTGTCTATGAGGAAGCTACAACAAATAATTTTGATATTTTTAATCATTTTGTTAAATTCTATAATAATAATAATTTTATTTCATATTCTAAAGGAGGACATAGTCCTAAATCAATTTTTATATGAATTTCAAATTGTTTAGTTTATAAAGTATTTTTAATTATATTTTAAAAGTCTAAAAATATCATCACAAAGGCAAAATGAGCTCATTATACGGTAATAGTAATAAGGAACCATAATTTAACATTTCTTTAATAAAAATACTTTTTTTTTTTTTTTTTTTTTTTGAGAAAACTACTGCATTGATTCCGGAAAATTTTAAATGAGCGGGGATGCTAGGCATACTTTAACGTGTGTCTATTTTATTTTTTTTTTTTTTTTATCGCCGGTAAAAAGCATTATTATTAGTATTAGCTTCTACTTTTGCTCATATTAAAAAGAGAAACAAAACATATTACATTTCTATATTTAAAAAAAGGAAGCAAACTATTATACAAAACAAAGAATCTATATGATGAATTTAAAAAATAAAATTGTTTATTCTACAACATTCTTTTACATTTCAGCTGCGTCTCTGAAACCTCGTAAATGTCCGTATCTTGGACGTTACACGGTGACCGGAGTTGCTCACGATGGTGCCCGCCAAATGAGGCGTACTGGAGGTGGGACCAGTGCTAGTAGAGATGCTCTCTGTGCTGAAGACTTTGAATCTCTGGTGGTTGGATGTCGAGCTACAGATACCATGGAGTTTATTTCTTCATGTAGCTCGGACTCCATCTCAGGTATGCAAATTTTAGACTGTTTTTTTATTGATTGTAGACAGAAGAATGGACTGAAAACCTAGTTTGGAATGGGGGAAAAAAAAGTAAAAAAATCAAATTTTAATCTCTCTCTCTTATATATATATATATATATATATATATATAATAAAAAAAGGCCCATCTTATCCATCACTACTATTTCTCACATACGCATAATTTGTATAGCATAATATATTCATCAATATACTCTAATTATTAAGCCAATCCTTTTAAGCACCTCCCCCCACCCCCATTATTAATGTGGCCCATAAAATGTGGCAGACCTATTACTATTTTATTTAGTTTAATATTTAATACTAATTTGGGCCTGTATAATAATTATTTTACGTCTAGGGTTGCGGATTCAGCAGCCACATTAGTAATATATTAGTTATTTAAACGAGAAGGAAATTATTGTTTTATACAAAGGAAATATATAATTTAAGCTTGCATATATATATAAGAAGTATTATTTATTTTTACTTGTAGAAATTATAAAATAGTGAAAAAGCTTTGCTAGTATATTCTCTCAATATGAAATAATAATATCTGATTTTAATTAACAAAAATAAAGGAATTTAAGGAGGAGAAAAAAGAAACTAGGATTCTCACCCCTAGCTCTATAACACATACATTAACAGCCAAATATCAAAGATACTTGGTCCATTAATGCATAATAGTTATCCATATATGTATACCTCAATATCAGGTATACTGAATGCATTTATGAGGACAAATTATAGGAATAGCTACTTCCTCACATTATTAAAACGGCATTTTCTTTTGAGCCGTCATTGTTATGAACTATTTACTTACAGGCGTACAACACTTTGAACAAAAAACGTGTCTTATATCCTAATATACCTAAATATCAATGTTTATTTTGCCGGAATCATTGATTTCTAATTTATTTTCCATTCACAAAATGACAGCTACGGGTATATGACGTCAATGCTAGCTTCTTTCCACGCCTGTGGACTGGTGAGCTATGACGTCACAAACCCGCAGCTGCCATTCAGTAAATGGAAAATAAATTAGAAATCAATGACTCCGGACAAATTAACGTTGATATTTAGATATATTAGGATATTAGGCATGTTTTTGTTCAAGATGTTCTACGCCTTTACCTTTGATTGATAACACGCTACACTCATAAGTAAATACTTAACTAACATGTTTAATATTTGACAGCTTACTCCTGCCATGGTAGCTGGGAGGACAATGGTACCAACTATTTGATTGCATCACCTCTGAGTCGTAAGAGCACCGGAGCACGTCGTTATTGTTTCATTTACACGGAGAATGATAAAAGTCTACAGTTCTCCAGTATCACGGATACTTGTCTTAGAAACATCAACCCTGGCATCTCGGGAATGTGGGCTTTTAATGTCACCGTCAATGGTAAATATACATACAAAACCTTATTATAATAACGTTTTTTTATACTCACGGATAATATTACGTATGGTTTATGTAATATTAAGTTTTAAATATATAATATATATATATATATATATATATATATATATATATATATATATATATATATATATATATGTAAATTAACAACATATACATGCAGGCATGCATGAAGTTTGTTGTTAAATTAAATCCCTTGTCAGCTTACTTTTTTATTATTTAGAATATATACTATATTGATAATTGCCATACTTTAGAATCCATAAAGTAGACACCAACACGTTGATTTTGTATTTATTTTCATTTCAACGTTTATTTCACGCATCTGACGTCACAATGTACCGATGGGGCCATGATGGCGTGCAAAGAACTTGATTTTTTTTTTTTTTTACTAACCCCATGACCTGTGATTGGCGGCGGTACATTGTGACGTCAGATACGTGAAATATCCGTCAAAATAAAAATAAATACAAAATCAACGTGTAGGTGACTAATTCAAGGTTAAGAAGGTATGTTAATTAACAATCTAGTTTTCTAAATGATAAATAAGTAAGTAGACAAGGGCTTTAAAGCTCAATATTTGTGTATGTAGTTTACAAACCCAAGTAATATGCTCTTAACTGTTTATTTTTGTTTCCTCCATAGGGCCCTGATATTTACACAATACAGTTAAACATAATATATAATGATGTTAATTATATTTACAGGTGCTTGCGCTGAGAGTACAGCTATGCAAAGTGACGCTTGGAGAATGTTACCAACATCTTTTGGACTATGGATCATCATCAGCTTAATGAGTGTTACTCTAAGATGATGCTTTTCTCATTAAGCAATCTGCGACAGACAATTTTGCTACTAATCTATCATTATATATAACTCACGTAAAGAAAAAAAGAAAAATTATATATATAAGAAAATTAAAATTAAACAAAAATTAAAATAATTACGTTAAATGTTGTTGTTTGCTGTTAATATTAAATCATAAAGAAAAGTGGGGGTATATATATAGAAAAAAGAAGAAGATAATGAAGAAAAAGAATAGGGAACAATTATTTAATTCTTATATATATTGTGATTTTGGTGATAAATAAAATAGTGTTTACAAGAAATGTGTAATATATTGGGAAAACAAAGTTTTTAAATCAAAATAATTTTTTTATTTGAAAATGATTTATTTGCTTGCATTTTTTTTAATACAATCGGCGTTATTATTATTTTTTATTATTTTTTTTTTAGCAAGAAAGACTGAAAAAAAAAGTGGATAAAAAAGTAAAAGGAATGATAAAGTTGAACTTTCTTAATATGAAACGCAGGCAGCAAATTCCAAACTATTTTTTTTAAAGGGGTTTATATTAAAATTGGACTTTTCATTAAATAGATAACTAATAAACCCTTGAAAAAAAAATGAGTGTGATTTTTAATTATTTAGTTTGTTAAAACAAAAGAAAAAAAAAAGAGTTTTGAGTTATTTTTTAGTTTCTTTAATTTGTAATATTTTTTTGTATGTGTAAATATAATGAGTAATTAAAAAGAAAAGAATGTTCTAAAAAAAATTTTAATTATATTATGAAGAAAATATATGTCATAAACGGCCAATAATCTTTTATCACAAAACAAAATATATATATTCAAAAAAAACAAAGTATTTAAAGAAAATAATCATTACAATTTAATAAAAATTTTCTTTATAGAATTCTATGGGTAAATAATTTTCTCCAAAAATAAAAAATATGTAAAAAAAAAAAAAAAAAAAAAAAAGAAGGTAATTGTTTTATAAAATATATCTTTAAAAAAATCATATATTTCAGTGTATTTTCTAAGTGTTTCATTTTCTAAGTGTCATCATATATAATATTAACAAAATCTTTGAGGGAAAAAAATGTTAAAAAATAAGCTAAAATTCAATTCAAAAATATTTATTAATAATTACGTAACAATCAAATAATGTAAAAAAATGTAATTCTAAATTTGAATTGATTTTTTTTTCGCTTTAATATACTTTTTTGTTTTGTGTGATGCATAACATATAATACAGGTGCTTTGTTATTATTATTATTTTTTTTTTTTGTTCCTAAAATATTTATTTTATTAATAATATTTTTGGGTCATAAATTACAGTACTTTTAATATCCTTGTCGTGAAAATTATTGTATACATACATCAGGCACTTTTTTTTATTGCTTTTATGAAGTTTTATTTAATAAATGTGAATCAATTTTGTGCGTTTAATAGTTGTCAGACTGCAAAATTAAAAGTTAATGGAAGAGGAAAAAAAAAAAAAAAAAAAAAAAAAGCGCTGAAAAAAGTGAAATAAATTTTTACAACTACCATATAATATGATAATTTCAACAACAAAAAAATTAAAATTGAAGACTCAAACCATTTAGCTTTGAATAAATTTTCTGGACTGTCGGAAAAAAAATTAAATATGTAAAAACTTTTTTCGGTGGTTTATGAATTTTAAGCGTAACAATCATTATGTATTATAAAAAAGGGAGTCATTGTAAAAGCAATTTGATTTTTATGGGAAAATTATTCACAATTATCCCCTAAATCTGAAATAAACAGTAGATTTCATTGAACTCTCCATCCACTAAAGATGCTCTATGTATATCATTAGATCGATATAAATATGTTAGGTTAAATAAATTTTTACAAAAAATGGGAGGGGAAAAAAAGTAAAGTAAAATTCGGGTAATAAGCTGATTTTTATTATTATTTTATTTATGATCATGTTTTTCCATAAAAAACAATAAATGCGTATATCCATCTTTTGCAAGAGCAACTTACGTTAGATATATGAACAAAAATATTTCAATTGAAATAATTTTTTGAGGGATCTAAAAGAAAAAAATAAATAATAATACAACAATTCATTGGAAAAAAGACAGGGTAAAAATTTTTCATACTTAATTTCCTGACTTTTTCCTGTCTTTTAACCTATCATTAAAAAAAAATGTACGCGTGTGTAGAAAAAAAAAACTATTATAAAGACCAAACTAAATGGCAGCTTTATATAATATATTAAATGTTTTTTTTTCTTTCTTAATTTTTGACAGTAAAATCCTGTCCTATAAAAATATACCATCATATTTTAAATTTATTAATAATAATAATTGTAAAAATTGTATATATTAAATCCCAAAAGAAATATCAATATCTAGCAAAAATATAATTATCATTAAAAAATATAAAATTATTATTAATAAATATAAAAATGATTTTATATTTAAAAAAAACTTTTTCAAGATGTTATTTTTTTAAATTATAAATGTGTAATTTGTAAATAATTCTTATATAATATTTAATAATAATGTTTTTGTTTGTTTTTTATCCCAGTGTATAAACAAGTGTGTCCCAGTCCAAATTTCCTCCTCCCCACCCCCCCTTTATTATTAAAATTATTTTTAATATTATTTTTTAATGTTAGCGACTGGTGAAAAAAGTTTGGTGAAAAACTTATACTAAAAGTTGTTGACATGAAAATCGCTGCAAGAGACGGTAGAAAAAAATAAATAAAGAAAAAAGAAAAAAAGAAAAGAAAAAGGTTTTTGAAGAATGGAAGAGAAGAAGAAGAAATGCTTTTTTTCTTTGTTGCTATGCCTATATATATAGTATGTAATTTTGAATATTACATGAATTATAATAAATGTAAATCACTATATTTACAAAAAATATATATTTATGCATTTTTTTTTTCATTTTTAGTAATGCAAGTAATATACTTATTTGTAATGCTAAAATTTTCACCTTTTTCATAACTTATATGTTTTAATGGATGTTACCGACGTAGTCAATCACTGGCAGTGTGGAGAAAAAATATACTTCTACTAATTTCCTATCTGTAAGCACTGTGAAACAGAATAATAATAGCATTTTAAGCAACAACAACAACAACAACAACAAAACTAATGCAGCAAAATCAGACTAATTTATAAATAATTAAGAGGGAGTAAAAATACCTTTTATATTTTTTAAGTCAAATTTTCCCACGGTAACACCCATTTCTCAACCGCATAATTTCATTTTATTGACATACATATAATAGTGGTTATTTTCAAAATATTTGATTCATATATAATTTTTGAATAATTTAATTTATTGTTTAATGTAATTATAACTGTGGATGAATAATGATCAACAAATTATTATTACTATATTTTCTTTAAATTTTGATCTTAATAAGTTTTACAATACTTTTGACATAAATGAAAAACCACAATTAAATTATGTTATTTCAAATATAACCTTTTAAGAATATTTTTTTAACTGCTCTATCTTCTAATATTACAACCGAGAAATATATTTCCTACAAATCGTCACATTGACTTTTGCACCGACAAAACTACTGACTCATTTTTCTATAAAAGAATAAAGAGTAAATAAATAAATTCATTTCAAAGTCCAACTGACCTTCACAGTTTTCTGTTTAAATTTTTCAGTATACCAGTGACTCTGATCAGAAAGAGACGTATTATTTAACACTGCAAAATATATATTATATTTATATTTTATATATCCTATAATATAAATATATTACTCATAAAAATTATATTTTCAGTGCAAATTTTAGATATATATTTATAAGTAACGATTTCAATACCATGTGCTTGGATCGTCGTGTTCTATACCGCTTTCATAATAGAAACAGGTAACTATTAATTAATATTTATTATTTTATCTAGTTGATTTTTTTTAAGAAAAACAAAAATTGCAATTTTATCATTTTGTACAAAGAAAATAGTACAATTATTATAAAATATGTGTGAATGGTTTTTATAGGACAATTAAGGTCTCGAGTACATTATATATATATATATATATATATATATATATATATATATATATATATATATATATTTAATTTATGATAATAATAATTATAAATGATTAATTATCACAAAGTTGTAGATTAATTTGTTTTTATTCGATAATTTAATTATATTATCAGTTAAATGTTAAATTCTACCATGACAGTAAAAAAAAAATCTCATTGTTTAAAAAAAAATGTGTTTACAGAATTATCAATACAATTTGTTAGCGTTATCCAAATTTGTGTGTTAATTAAGTTAGCGTAATTTGTTGACTCGTATCTTAAATATTAAAATAATAATACCCCACCCTCGCTTTCCTTTTTTTTTTTTTTTTTTTTTTTTTTTTTTTTCCTCTTCTTCTTATAAAAGTTATTATGTTAACATATATAATTTAAATTTCTGGGCTAAAAAAAGAGGAAAATCAAATTGAAAATAACATTGGGCCTTATATTATTAAAAAATATTTTATTAGTTCAAAATTTTGCCCGATGTAGCACTAAATTAATAATAATAATAAATCAGAGCTATTTTAACCTTTCTGCAAGGTGTTATGAATATTCGCTTCTTTTGCAATATTGTGTATGTAACCCCAAGGTACCGAAACGAAATGAATAACTTTCAATTTTAGTAATTCATTTCAGTGTATAGTTGTGAAATTTTATGATTTCGCTGCGGTACATATTATATAATAGGTTATAGATACTCCGGGAAAAGTTTTGGCCAAGGTCACGCGGCTTAAAGTAATTCACCAAAGACGTCATATCGCCACTTACAATTTTGTTCACCTTATCAATGACGTAACTGGTGAACGGCATCGTATTGGCTGAGAACCGAGTACAATCGATCGCTCAATGAAATTGAATGCACGAGTTTTGTGCTGCGCTCAACCTCTCTTTATGGACCTTAATGTAACCCAAGAAGTGCCATTTACAATCGCAGTTATTACAAACAAAATTCCTGGTGGACATATATCACTATAAATATGACACAAAATAATAATAATAAAAGAAGATAGAACAAAAAAAAACAAAACAAAACAAAAACTTTGCAAAGTATAGTCAAATTATCGCAACACTTCATTTGAACACTTTAAACTTTTGTGATAGTAATATGCTATCGTATACTAACAATAAGTAGCAAGTATATAACTATGCACTTTAATATAACAGAGTTATCTTCTACAAGTTTAGTAGTAATTAAATCAAATAGAATAAAAAAATAAATTCTTTAGATTTTTCAAATTTGTATATTATAATAATTATTAATATATTTGTGAAGGTCATATGTCACAAAATCAGTTATATATCAATATTATTATTGATTAGGATTATCAATTATCATCGTAATATGATCTGTTTCTTTCGATTTGTTGAGCCCATTTAAGTGCTGTCGCGGTATACAATAATGTATTAATTGGATTAATAAGAAATATCTCTTTGACCAGGATGCATTTTGTACAGCTTCTTAATCTCTCTCTCTCTCTCTCTCTCTCTCTCTCTCTCTCTCTCTCTCTCTCTCTCTCTCTCTCTCTCTCTCTCTAATTTTTTGTATTGTCTCGTTTTGTTTTGCATGAAGCTGTATTTATTTTTGTACTCAAATTTCTTTTATCTACTTTTCGAGGCTTCCTTAATCTTTTCACAGACATCTACTATAATATACAGTAAATATGTTAAAATATTTTGTCATTTTATAGGGTGATTTCATTCATGTTAAAGTCGACGCCATAAGTGAGTGCTAAATAACATGGGCCAGTATAGGAATATGACTCGCCAGTTTAAAAATAATTCGCAATATTTTTTTTGAGAGCATTGATGCTGTTAACAGGTTGAATTAGGGGTTGAAGTATGCAAGAAAAATAATAATAAACCAAAAAATAAGTTAATTTTATAAAAGAAAATATTCAAAAACTTAAAAACTACGTTTGTCTTATGCTGTGCAATGTTATTCATTTCTCAAGAAGAGCATCGAAAAGCATTCAGAATGACATCATGCACACACACTTCACAAATTTGTAATCTATATATCATGATATAATTATCATGCTATATATTATTATGAAAAAAATATATAGAATTAATATTTATCATTATTTTATAGTTATAAAACTATTTTTCTAAATATTATAAAAGAAAAGAAAAATCAAATTACTTGTATCATTAATATTTGCATACATTTTGCAAAAACTATCATAGAAATATATTTTCAATGTGCAAAACATTTTAATCAAATAATTAATTGATAATTTAATAATTTTAATGTTTGTTTTTTTAGTATTAAAAATTTTGCACATATTTTATAAATTTTTGTACCTTGTGAACTGTACTTCACATAGATCTTGAAACATCGATAATCGATTAAAAAAAACTTAAAGCAGATAACATTGTACAGTATAATCAACATTTGATATACATACGTATATAAGCCCTATTTAAACGATCATTAGCACGTGGGGCAATAATGATCAATTTTTGATCATTTAATCAATCAAATAATTGAAAATATATATATATTTATTTTACCTTGTGAACAAGCGATTTAAGTCCTTGGCATTAATTTTATCTTAAATTATCATAAAATGCCTAAATGTTGCATTTATTTAGTTAATTATTTATTTATTTCAATTTAAATAGTTTTTTATATATATTTTGAAAGAAATTTTGAAGGTGCAAAACTTAAAAATTTGTAGCTTCTTTAAAGTAATTCAATAAAATGATATCATTAAAATAATGACAGATCAATTTTACTGTGCAACCTGAAAAATTAAAAAATTAGAGAGAGAGAGAGAGAGAGAGAGAGAGAGAGAGAGAGAGAGAGAGAGGGAGAGAGAGAAAGACAGAGGGGGAGGAGAGAGAAGAGAGGTTTAAACAAATAAAAATTTCAATATTAAATTAAATTTTTTATGTCTAAAAATTCTACTTTATAGAAAAAAGTTAATAATAAATTAATAACGAATATTATACATATAAGTACATAAAAAATAGGCTGTCAAATAAAATGAAATAAAAAAAATATGATAAGAACTATAATTAATTATAATAAACTGGTTTATGCTGCAAAATACTGCAAATTAAAATTTAATTGCTCATTATGAAGTACGAGATTAACTATAATTGTTTTGTTCTTTCTGAGTACCATAAATTTAAAATAAATATTTATTTTATAATAAAAATTAAGTAGTAAATAAAAAAGCAATTATGTAAATTCTATTTCCTATTTTAACTATCAAAATACTATTAACTTATACATATATTATACTATACTATAGTTTTATTTGTTTCAGCTGAATCATAAAATATTATATTAGAAATAATACGTATCTATTATAGTTAAAAATTATTTAATAATATTTTAAGTAGGTTATATTGTTATAGCTGTACGCGAATTGCAAAATTAAAATTTAAAAACCCCGTTAAATGTTCCTCCGGCGAAAATCATTAATATTTTATAAAGAGATATTTTATAAATTTATTAAATAATGACAATATAACTTATTACATAAAATTGTTGGTATGCCATTATTGCAGTACTTTAAACATTGCGTCATAGTGGCAGAGAGAGAGAGAGAGAGAGAGAGAGAGAGAGAGAGCAGAGAGAGTAAAAAAACTGCTACGGTTGAAAATTCTTCGAAATTAACAAAGTATATGATTACGTTACGTAAGTAAAATCCTAACTCTATTATTAAATCTTATTCTGTTCTTTTGTAAGAATAATAATAAATTTAATCATAATTATAATAAAATTAAATAAAAATACCAATGCAAAATTTTAGCTGCTGAATACAAATTTAATTTATTAAATCCAAGTATTGGTTGTTCTCGTTGTTTGAGCTTATTCACTTTTAAGTTATAATATTTTATTATATGTCATTATACAGTACTACAGAGAAGAACAATTAAATTAAAATGCAACATACGTACATTACATACAGACAAAATAAATACGTAATAATTCTGTGGTAATATGACAAAACCGAATATCTGGCTTTTTTGTAATGTTATAGGAGAGCGATTTAAAGTTAAAGTAATAAATATATTTAAGAATATAGTTATATTATACACATTTGATGTACAGGCTTGAAATTCACACTGTATAATAATAATATTCGTTGCGCTGTATCTTTTAGTGTAAAAGTAAGCCTTTATATCTGAATAAATGAATTTAAAAAAAAAAAAAAAAAAAAAATTTAATTAATTATTATTATTATAATATTATATATTATATAATATATATATTAATATTATAATTATTATTATTAATTATATTACACACATAACTTCTTTTGCCAGATTTATTTAAAAAAAAACTAAAAAGAAAACACATACATGTAGATTTTGCCAGATTTATTTTTTTCTTCAAAACCAAATACGTCATTTTGCCAGACTTCCTCACGTTCAAATTAGTTATACTTACGTATAATTTTAACTGGTTTATTTTCAGTTTCCATTCATATAAAAGATTGTTGTTGTGTTTATATTATAATGAACTAGCTCATTTTTATTACGATTTGTTCAATACAACACAATCTATGCTATAGGGAGGTTTCATTAATGCTAAAGTCGATGCCATAAGCGAGCGCTAAATAGCATGGGCCAGTATAGGAAAATGACTAATTTTGCCAGTTTAAATATATTTCGCAATAGTTTTAAGAGCATTGATGCTGTAAACAGGTTGAATTAGTATTTCAAGTATGCAAGAAAAAAAATAATAACCCAAAAAAATAGCTAATTTTCCAAAGAAAATAGTCAAAAAGTACGTTTATCCTATGCTGAGCAATATTATTCATTGCTCAAAAAGAGCATCGAAAAGCATTCAGAATGACGTCATGCAAACACACCCTATGCTTCCTAATAACTATATTATATGCTTAAAAGTATAAATATTATGTTCTAGAGCATAATTATTTATGTAGTTCTAATTTAGCATAATTTATGTTATAATGAGATAAATACAGCATAAATTACGTAATTTATTATATTTACGTGCACAATACAATAATTTATAGCAATATCCGAGGCCATGGCGCAGTGGTAGCGTGTCTGCTTCGTGTGCGAAGGGTCACTGGTTCGACTCCCAGGCTGTGCGGCTTTTACAAGACCGTGTATGCTGGCGGAGTGCACTTGTGATCTTTGCATATGAGGTTGATGCGTGTGCTATTGTGTCATGAGTCATCGGTAGGAGAGGTGTGTTTGCATGTCTCCGATCGTCCTGATGTAGGCAGTAGTGACCCTACATCACGCAATAGAGAGAATCTCGGGACGGTTCACCATTTCACTCATATTTCCTGCCTATCCATTCATCATCACCTATAACCAAACTTGCTGTAGACTAGGTAAATATAAGAGCCCTAGATAACACAAGAACAATTTGCAACCAAGGTTGACTGGACACAAAATGTGTATGGATTCTCAGAGTCTTTTCCAGTAACCTCATGGGGTATTAGCTTCTCTTCTGTATAGCCCATGAAAGATTGTATAATTACAATCACAATATTAAAATATTCTATGAACTTCTATAGCTATGAAGAATCAATTATATTTATATAATATTATTGCTTGCTATCGTCATATTAATATGAGAACAGAAAGTGACATTAAGGGTCAGTATATAGAATAAAAACATTAACAATTAAAAAAATATATACTATATTCATTTTTAATATATAACTATAATGATTTCATAACTTTTCATGTAAAAATATAGTTCTTTAAAATTACACACTTATTATGTTTGTTTTTTTAGGTTTATGAGAAACTTTGTTTAAAACATTCAAAATATAATATAATGGTACAAAAAAAAAAAAAAAAAAAAAAAAAATCAAACATGACGAAAACGCGTAATATCATGCAACCATCCTTTATATTATTGCTGGATTTATTATTATTAATTTTTTTTTTATCATTGTGTTTCTTTGAGCGTTGTGTATATTTATTTGACATATAAATCCAATTTGTCACTTCACAATCTGTAATAAGATATGAGGAAAATTTTAATATCTTGGGATTGAACTCGTTGTGTAAAGTATTTATTGTGCCATAAAACATTCAGAGTATATAAAACAAAGTATGTTATATATATCTACTTTTATACAACAGCAAAGAGTGCACATTTAATGAAGTAAAGAGCTACGGTATGTAGTAGTGTAATTAATTATTTATCTTTCACATTAAATTTTAAGAGTTTCTCTTTTTCTTCTACTTTGATCTATAAGTAATTTATTATTTTCCCCTTTAATTCAGGAAATCAAAGAGTTCAAAAATGTCTTGAGTATATAGTTTGGTTTTTGTTCTTTTTGTTTTTCACAAAATAAAAAGTATATAGAATTTCTTGAAGCGCAGTGTATATATATAAGGTATTCAAAACAAACATGAGTTGTTGTTTTATTGAAAGTGAAAGAAGAACAAAAAGAGAGAGAATGGAATCACTATAGATCTAAATATCAACAAGAAGAAATCGAACGTAAGATAAATAAATAAGCACTCGGAGATAAAACAGAGATATAACGCGCTTTTCCTGTATTTCGAACCCCCATGATTTTAATAGAAAAAAGGAAAAGAAAATTTAACATATTAATATCGTATATTTTTCCCTTCTTGTTCGCGCGATGGTTTGCTATTTTAGTATCAAAATACTTCAGGACATAGCACTAGCAAAGGTCATCAGGATGATATCTGGCAAGGGTCATCATTAGTTTTATGTTAATTTTGGCTTACCGTGTTAAATTGAAAGTTTTAATTTTTGAATTTCTTGCTTCAGAATTGCTAAAAACACGTTAAAACACACATCCTCATAAAGTAAAAAGCATAACCATATAATAAAGAATATATATAACTCTAGACCATATGGACGGAATGTCGCCGTTTTTTCTCATCGTGTTTCTGTTCACTGGATGGCAGTAGTTGTACACATTGTCCCTTTTTCTTACTCTCGAAAGGTCTTTTTCAGTATGAAAGAAAAGTTTGCAATCTCCCTCCAACGGGGGAGGAGGGGGACGAGGCAACCGGAAGGGTATTTAGGGTAGGCACAGCGTGAAATCGCAAGACTAATAAAAATTCAATCGAAATATTAACTTTCTCAAATATTCATGATAGCCTTTTTTTAATTTTATCATTTATTAAATAGTTTTGTAAAAAAATAAGTTATTTTCTCGTTTCATTCGTGATTCTACGACAGTTAGAAGTCAAGTAATGGATTGATATTTTTCGCTCCCTCCCGAAAAGGACCGAAAAGGGTAGTCACAGCATGAAACCGCAAGAGTAATAAAAGTTCAATCGAAATATTAACTTTCTTAAATATTCATGATAGCCTTAATTTTATCATTTATTAAATATTTTTGGAAAAAAATAACTTATTTTCTCGTTTCATTCATGATTCTACGACAATTAGAAGTCAAGTAATGCATTATAGTTTTCACCTCCTCTTGAAAAAGATCGCGCAAAAGAAAAAAACATATTTATAAGAAAAAGGCAAAATGTTATATACAAAAGGGAGGGATGAGTGTTCGAATGCATCGTGTGAGGGTGGGTGGGTGGGGTGTTCGCGATGTCAGCCAGAGCCTCCTGGTGAACGCGAACAGACAACTGATTGAAAACGGAGACACAATTTAACATAGGGTATGAAGTAGCCTGGCATAACTCAAAAAGTATTTAGGACGTGAACGAGCCCCAATTGGGAAAGAGGTGAAAATGTGCTCAAAATCGACTCCAAATGAGGGTCTGGGTTCCACCAAAAATTTCAGTGTCTCTTTGTCGACCTTTCAAATATGGTAATAAAATGTCGTTTTGATACATATTTTAAATATTCAGCTTTGAGAAACTGAAATTTCTGGTGGAACCCCGTTGTTGTTGTTGTTGTTGTTTTTGTTCATCTCAATGAGATTTTGCCAAAGATAAAAAATAAATAAATATAATAATAATAATAATAATAATGCAAAGCGAAGAATTAATAATTGAAAGATTTTATTGCTCCGTACACAGTCTATAATATGTTATATACTGTTATATAGCAAAGATTCTGCTGTACTGTTATATACATATAATTGTGCTGAAAATGTATTTACATAATTATTACGTATTTATTTTTGTCCAGCAAACATAAGATACAAATTCAACTTAACTAACAATATCAATGCTCAATAAATTCAGCTTTAATTTAACGTATATATATGAATATAGAAATAAAAGAATAGGAAGCAAAAATATACGATAGGATCAGTCAAAAAACACAGCAATAAGTCCTATATATAGCAATATTACACCTGCATAAATTGCGGTTAAATATGAACCAAAATAATCTTTTACTTTTATCCGTGTGTTATACAGGAATGCATGAGCAATAATTAACAACCTAGCTTAACACTAAAGTTTTATATTGTTGCTATTATTATACATGAAAAAACGCACTATATTGTTTGAATATGGTAAATTATATTATCCCAATCGTGCAGGGGCAGATTCAGGAGGGGGGGGGGGGGCGATCACACTCTCCAAAATACATTACAGGCCATTAGCACCACCTACCTGCCCCCCCCCCCCCGCCTTCAAGATTAATATTGCAGTTATATAGGAAATCGCTTCCTCCAAAATTTTGGGCTGGATCCGCCCCTGCCAATGGTATGTAATTGTACAATACACTATGCTCTGAGAGATTTTCAGAAATATATATCCGAAAATCTCTTAATCTTAATCATATAAATCAATTATAAAAAGTTCCTTCAAAACAGAGAATACATGGAAACTCTGTATTCTCTGCACTTTGTTGTGATTGACACTTAGAGTTCCACTTCTTTGTTATCCGTCATGCTCTCATGCTCTCTTGCTGTCTGTGAGAGTGAGTGAGAGATATATAAGAGAGAAAAGAAAAAGTAAATGTCGTGGGTATTTTAAGATCTGTGTTCCTTGTCTGCATCTGATCTCTTGGTCATGCGAAACTATATACACACTCTAATCTCTTGCATAAAATATTTATATTTTAAAATGTTCAGGAAAAAAAAAAAAAAAAAAAAAAAAAAAAACGGTATTGTTTCTATTATTATTAGGAAGTGCTATAAAATACTTTTGTCAACAACCATAGAGATGCATTCATTTTAAAGTCGATGCCATGTTGGATCACTCATTAACATAGGAAAATGACTTATTTTACCAGTTATAAAGTTAAAAAGTACTATTTTTATCAAAAGCAATACTTTTGAGAGCATAATATATTTGATGCTGTAATAGGTTGAATATTAGTATCTCAAGTATATATATACGTACTTAATTAACCGATCCCCCCATATATATATACACATAAAATTTTGAGCAACGTTGTTCATTGATCCAGTATGGTGTCAAAGCGCATCCAGTGTAACGTCATGCACATATATACCCTATACTCTGTCCTGATAGCTTTATTTTTATTATTATATTTAAAAGAAAATTGGCTATAGGGTAGTTTACATATAAACCTTATAATTAGATAGTAGATACATTTTGCACACCATACAGAAATATAATATTGAACTTCTGTAGCATTCTTTATTATGTATATATAAGCACAAGTTATTTTTAATAATCACCTATTTTTTAATTAATTACTTTTAAAATGTATTTCTTCTCTTCCAAAACTGACTTATTATTTAAAAAAGCATATAACTGACAAGTTATAAAAAAATATATTAAAAATGTATATTAAATAATGGTGATATTTGGCACTCTCGCATTATATTAGCTTGAGTAACAATTTTTACAGTTTTTGAGTAAATCGATTAGTGATTACAATAATAATAACAATAAAAATCGGTCAGTTTGCAGGTTGATGTCCTTTTGATGATTACTTTGTAAAGCGGGTCACATTGCCGGGGGTGTCTTTTTTTTTTTTTTTTTTCCCCAGCATGTCTTAGGCGCTTGTTTATTGTAAGCCAAGGCCGCTCAGTGTTGAGTGTCCAATAAAAAACACCTGTCATATCTATATACACTTGATGTATCTGTTTTGTTTATACGTTAGACCAATACTCATCAATATTCATAACATCTCTATTCGTGGTATTTTAATTACAAAAAAAAAAAAAAAAAAAAAAAAAAGTAGAACTCTCAAAAGCGCTCTCAATTATGATTTTTTTTTTTAAGCCTATAAACGATTGTATTATTTTAAGATTAAAAAAAAAAGTATAATATCTATTATTATAATTATAGGGACTTTGATATAGAATACGGATTAGCAATTTTTATAACCTTAATATAGAAAATCAAATTGATTATAAAAAATGATAACAAATATTCTTTTATGCTAGAGTGTATGTGAATATATAATAAAAGATTTCTCTTTGTGTATGTAAAAAGATGGATATTTATATTGATAAAATATCATAGTTTGTCCTTATCAATCCATCATAATCATCTCATCAATAAAAATCTGCTTTATATATATAATGTTATGTTCAATAACATATGTCACTTTGCGTATCACATGAAGATCAATAATTGTATCTTATTGGAGACCTCTGTAATATTTATTGACATTGACGTTTAATCGATATTATAAAAGAGAGCAAAATAAGTACAGATAAAATAAACAATAGATATATATAATAATTAATTAATAAGTTATTTTTAAGATTTAATAGGTGCCGTTTTTTTTGCAAATACACTGTAATTTCTTTAAAAATTATATATATATATATATATATATATATATATATATATATATATATATATATATATATATATATATATAATAATAAAAATAGTTATAATTTTCTTCTTCTTTTTTTATAAGACTCGAGAGATCGTTTTCAAACTTCAGCTCAAATTTCGGCCTACCGTTTTTTCTTATTATAATAGCATTTTTTTGCTCGTTTTTCAAATTATACGTGTATAATGGCTTTGAGTTTGATTTCAAGCTACATCCGTGTTTCAATCGTGGTTTCAAGTCAAAAAGAGGACAAAAAATATTTCAAACTAAGCTATTTTTATTAAAAAAAAAATTTCAGCTCTAGATTATCAAAACATAACAACGATTCTTATTTCTTTCATAATAGCATATTATGAAGTTTTCCGCTACTGACCAGACTTTATTTTTATTTTGTTGTGACGTATTGTTTTCTAATATTTATTATACTTAATTTTATAATAAGATGTAATTTATTTTTATTTTTTATAGAGTAACGTCAACGTGAAACAACAAATAATAAAGGAAAAGCTATAATAAGATTGCGTGCATGTGACATCCTCGCTGTCAATATGCGGTCAACTTTAACGGACGTGATTTCTAAAATGTTTATGTTTTTCATATAATGCTTCATGTGATTTCATAATTAACCATTTTATTTCCACTATGTAAAATATTTTCACGTAAAAGGAAATATTAATATCATAATAATAAATATTGATTCCATATATTTACGAAACTGCAGTAGAATGACTATAATATAATAATAAACATTTTTTATACTACATTTTATATGCTTTTTTACACATATTTTATGTAATTTTCATGAATGAAGAAGAAGAATATAGTGAACTAAAAATCAATTAAAAAAAGTATGCGTCAAAACTTCTAAAAACATAATTAATTATCGTTCTTATAGTCGTTACCTAAATTTTCTATAATTGTAATCGCTATGTTAACTTGAATTTTTGTTAATTTATATTTTAGAAATAACCATAGTTAACATTATACTTAACTTAAAGTTTACGACTTAACTTAACGTTAAGGCGGGATATCAAGTACTAAAAAATTGTAAAAGAAAGAAA
Source organism: Ecdyonurus torrentis (assembly GCA_949318235.1). Taxonomy (NCBI): domain Eukaryota; kingdom Metazoa; phylum Arthropoda; class Insecta; order Ephemeroptera; family Heptageniidae; genus Ecdyonurus; species Ecdyonurus torrentis. The sequence continues at coordinate 6,181,357 of OX439136.1, forward strand.
AATCTGAAATTTTGCACAGTGATACATTGGGATATGGTATCTTCAAAAATGTAAAAAAAAAAATAAATAAAAAAAATAAAATAAAAAAAATGGGGGGTCGCTATGCTAGATTTTAAATTATATGAGTTTTCTAAGTTTTAGTCCCATAAGAGCCCGTTATTATGTTAAATTCAATAATTATTTTCTTGATTGGTCACGGGACGGGCTCTGAAAATTTTATCATAGGTAGCTGTTACAATAAATTAACTTTCAAAAAGACATCATAAAGTTTTGAAGTTTTTTTTTAAAATTCTGAGATACAAGCCATCTATATACAACCCTTAAACGACTGCAAGACTCACTGATAAATATCTGAAAAATGAAAACAATAAATTTACGATTTGTATTATTTGACACAGTATTTTTTTTAATTTTGAGAAAGAAAAAAAAAAAAAAAAAAAAAAAAAACTAAAAAATATTAAAAAAGATGAAAAAAATTAATGTATTAATTATTAATGTTAAGTGTAAGACATAATAAAAACAAAAAAATGAAATTAATTACATACTTCTTACTGACCTTTGAATTTTGAAAGATAATTAAAATATTTTTACTTCGCAGTAAATATAATTCAATCTGTAACAAGAAAAAGAAATTAAGTGGTATTTAGAAGTCGCGTAGCTTATAAAGGTGTTGCGTTACGATATAATAAAAAGTTGTTTTACCGGTCATTCACTTGATGCCCTGTATAATGTATTTTTATTTATATTTTATATTATTTATTTTATGTTACAGTGCAATACACATAAAATTTACAAAAAGTGAAAAATAAAGAATTATATTGTATTTTAATATTATAAAAAGGTTTATCTTTATATTTAAAACTTAAATACTAAAAGATATAATATCTATTTTAAATACATAATGATCGATTATTGATTATATTTCATTATAAATAATATAAAACATTATTATATAATTGATATATTTTAAAATGTATATATAAATAAATAATCGTATAACATTAATTTTATAAAGCAAAAATAAATATAGGAAAAAGAAAAAAAAAAAAAAAAAAGGTTATTTTGCGTCAATCAAATTTTGTAGCGTATTTAATTTTTATATTATTTTTGTAAGGATTTTAGGGTTAAGCAAAATTAATTATAGCAAATATATATATATATATATATATATATATATATATATATATATATATATATATATATATATATATATATATATATATATATATATATATATATATATATATATATATTATCGATTTACGTTTAAAAATAGTTCTAATTTAATAAAATTGAATGTATTTTTTTTAAAAGTATTTTAATATTACATTTTATATAAAAAACAAATATATATGTTAAAAATATAACAACCATAGAAAAAGTAAAGCCTGGCAATTTAATTTATTTATAAAACTGATAATTAATAATCAGATAATGTAATCATTTACTAATCAATAATAATTATTAATAAAGTATAAATGACATTTTTGAATACATAACAATAACATTATATAGTACCATATTTTGTAATATTATATTATTGTACTTAATTTATTTATGATAAAAAGGCCAAGTAAAATTACTAAATTTAATGATTATTTGAAATAATCTTAATTTTAGTGACAATGAAATACTGCAAGATATATATATTGATTTATTTCCTTATTTTCATTCGCTTGAACATAATTGAACATTAAAAAAAAAGTTGTAAAACGACTTATAACATATGGGGAAACGCCCCTCAAGTAATTTTATTTTTAAAATTTCGCGGTCGAGTTTTAATCGCGACGTCGAAAATTTCTCAAGTATTTTACTTGAGAATAGATCGCGTTTGTTGATGTTTTGAGAAGTTCTTTTGTATGTGTAATCTGGGTCCGTTTTATCACATACTGGACCTGTTTTAGTGTATTTAATCAATATAAGAAGTATTGCTGCACGGCTGGAGATTACACGTAAGCATAAATATTATATAGGTATGTAATCATTTAAATGTGAAGTTAGCGTCATATTTTGGTGGGTGTTGTGGGTAAACAAAGGCTATAATAAAATTTATTTTTTATAATATTTGGCTTATTTGAGGCCGAATATCTGAAATTAAATATGCGTATGAGCACAGTTTGGTATAGTAAATGAGAACAATAAGTAATGGTGGTTGTTAAACTCATGAAATGAGATTTCTGAGTAATTAAAAAAGTAATTAAAAGTGGGTTTGTTTGGTTGAAGATTTGGTTCTCAAAACAAACTGTTGCATATTTACTGTGAATAATAAAAGGGAAAGGAGCACAGTTAAATAATAAATATCACCTTTATGCATATTATCATATTTAAATCTCATAAATTTTGGATTGTGTATGAATTTTTATTGACTTTAAGTGAGAGAGAAAGTTAATTACAATTATTTTACATAATGCATTTTGTATGCATTTTGGTCCATAGCACTGATTGGTGGAAAGGGGTTGCTATGGGGTAAAGTGAGTGAGGCGGGCGAGTTGCTTGAGAAAATCACGAGCACAAGAGAGTTTTTGTCTCCAAAACACATGGCCTTATTTCTTAGGAGAAGGGGGTAGAAAAATGCAGTTTTAGCTAGGGGAGATTAGATTTTTTATGCAGCCGTCAGATTTTTGGTGTGATTTTTGTGTCCTTGAACGCTTATAAGTAGCTTAAAATTTAACATTGCATTTTTTATGCATAGTAAAGCATACAAGAATTAAAATTATTTATTTTTCTATTTTTTATTTAATATTAAAAATCATCAGTTTTTCATTTAATTTCACAACGTTCAAGCACACAAAAGTCATAATATTTCAGTATAGGTTAAAATATGTTTTATTGTCACTTCCAAACTTATAATTTTATTAAATTTTGGTTTTATATTGATATTATTGAAATAATTTGATGGTCATTTAATGCAACATGTTTCAATATTGTTATATTTTTCTTTGCCAATAAATTTATAATTTATTTTGCTTGTTTAATGGTTCATTTTGAAATATTGAGAACATTTAAATTATTAAACAAGTATTATAATATTTCAAAACATTAATTATTATTAAAATAAATTATTTCAATAATGTCATATATTTTTAATTACTGTATTTTGGGAAATAGTGCATGTCATTTTTCAATAATAATTTTAACCGAAAAATTAGCATTTTTTATATGTTATATAGCAAAACCAATGGATTATTTTTATTTTTTTTAATATTTTCAAGTAAAATTATTTTGTTCTTAAAATTCTAAAATTTTAATCATGGCAGTCAAGCTGAAAGAGAGAGGGAGGTAGTCGTGACGTTTCACCCTCAAAGAGCGTCATGATTGGTCCAGAGTCATTGAGAGGGGATGATTCTGGAGAAATATTTTACTCTTAAGGCTTGATCACGGCCATGTTAAGTCAGTCGTGGTGAACAAGTGGGTAAGACCCTGTATGGCTCCCCAGGAGGGCAAAGCGTACATTCTCAGCTGCGATCTTTATTTTAATGGAGTAAAATAGAGACGAATCAGACTCCTTTGGTAAGTTTGAATACTTAACTTACTATAGAAATCTTTTCAAGTATTAACATTACATACAGGGAGAGGAGTAACCTTTGTAAGTTTAAATACTTAGCTTACCCTGGTAATATTGTCAAGTATTAACATCACATTCAGGGCGAGGAGTAATTATGATGAACGGTCAAGTGGTTAATTAATTGGTGGTTGTTAAAGGTTAAATTGGTCGTTATTTCATCATGCCTGTATATTATATTAAATTTTATACAGAAGGACAATAGTTAAAATTTAAAAGGAGTTGAGATTTTTTGGCTTTTTGTGCAATATGGAGTGGGGGAAACATCTCTTGTCTGAGAGGCAAAGTACAGTGGTGGTCAAAATTAATTTACTAGTTTTGATAGTTAAGTCGACGGTAGCGCCAAGTGGAGGTGGGAAGAAATAAAAGTGGTTGCCAGTTTATAATATTGTCATTTTTCGAGTGGATGGCGGTATTATATACGAGAAGAGCCAAGTGGAGGCGGAACGAGTTAATGGTGGTTGTTTTTATATAATATTGTAATATGGGGATATGCAATGTTATATAAGCGAGGTTATAGCCAAGCGGTGGCGGATTGAGTTAATGGTGGTTGCATTTTTATAGTATTGCATAACATGGGGTATATGTAATACTGTAATGGAAAGTAGAGCCAAGTGGTGGCAGAAAATAATATAATGGCGATGTCATGATGGAGCGTGACGAAATATAATTCAATAGTTTGACATTCAATAATTTACAATTTTTGGCTTCAATTAAATTCAATAGTAATCATACAAAAAATAAATTCATATAATCCATTGTTTTCCAATTTTCATGCAATTAATAATTAATAATAAAATATTTTTAGGTGTTTATTATTTATTAATTATTACCAAATTTGAACATTTAAATTTTATATTTATAAAAATATTATTTTTGTTCAACATTTCAATGTATAAGACTGTATCCTAAATATTTGTGACAATTAAAATATAATATGTTTTCTTTACAAACATATATACTTCAAACAGAAATTTTGTGCATTTCCTATTTTACCTGATAGAACCTTATGATAATATTAAGTTAATTTTAATTAATTTAAACTTACACTAAATTTACTGATTTTATAATTTAAGCTTTTTGGCTATTTATTTTATAATAAAATCTTCGTAATTAAATACTTGGTCATAATATCATATGAAATTGATTGTTAAAATAAACCGAGTTGAAGTTGGTGGTTAAAGGTTTTAATAGTCAATAGAACAGCATCATATGATAATCAACATCAAAATTAGTCAATAAAAGAAATTGCAGGTCTTTATCAATTATTGATTAATTTAAATATTATTAATGCTTAATTAATAATATTTACCGAATATGACCAAAAATAGTCAAAGTAGTTTAAATTATGATTTTTTCTATTGATAGCTAATTAACTAATAGTCTACAATTCAACACTTAAAACTTCAAAAAATTCATTGAAGTGGTAGATTTCTAAGAAACTACCACTTCTATAGTATCAATAGTTAAAATCTGTGACGCGGTGGTTTTGATATCATATCTCTAAGACACATTATGAGCTTTCCACCACCAATGATGGGGCTGCAGAGACCTTCACTACCAGACGTCTACGAGTCCCAGGCTCGCCCCCCATCATTTCTACCAACCCCCAAAAGCCGCTACGTCACAGTTGGGGGCTCGGCTAAACAACTTCCGGTTGAACATTTGTCATTTATTTGTTCAATCAAACAGGTTCTATCAAAATCCAACTTCAAAAAATTTTTAAATGCCACAAGAACAGTCTTAAAAATTTTTAACTTTCACAAAACACCTTTATAAAACAATATCAATGATGTTTATGTACAAGAAATTTTTGTGTAAGGCCAAACACAATTTTTATTTTGTTTAAGCATCATCCCGTGGAAAGTGTGAGTTGGAAGGAAAAATCGCCAACCGGCAAAGATCTTCATTCAATACTACTTTATAAATTTTAATAATGGCTGATTCAGAAAAAGAGAATCGCGTTATTATTAATAAATTTAATTTATCACTATCAGACTTTAATAAAATTACTCATGATGGTTTGCATTCTTTTCTAAAAAATTCCAAAAATTTAGATAATATCATGCTATTTCAAAATTTTTTTTTATTACAAAAAATAATTAGCTTTAATCTAATGTTCAGTGATTCAACAACAAAGGAGGAAATCTGTCTGATAAGTCGAAAATTAGAATTCACAACTAAAATATTAAAAAATAGTATGCATAAATTAAAAATAGCATCTGATACATTGTTGGAGGTTCAAAATAATAATGTTTCAGAAAAATCAGAAAATTCAATGGAGGATATGACTTGTCAGTTGGAAGGCAAAAATATTAATCCTGTTCTTTTAGCAGGATCATCTAAACACACAGACCTACAAGAATCTACAATTCCAGAGGGTGCCCAGCAGCGTTTAGTGACAGTTGCTTCTACCGATTGGGACCAGCGTGGGATTGATTGGGTTACATCATACTCAATGCAGGACATTCAAGAAGCCGTACATCATCTACAATGTTTCCGAAAGTTTGGACCTGGAGGTTGGACTTTCTGGAACAGTTCTTTCCGAGGCAACAAGAAATAGAAACACACAGCAGAGATCTTCAATCAACATTTCGTAATTATAAGCTAACCTTTGTAAAATTTCTGAAAAAATCAACAAATCCGAGTAACTTCGCCTTTTTTCTTTTTTCTCTTTTTCTTTTTTGTTTTTTTAGGGGTGGATATTATAACATATGGGGAAACGCCCCTCAAGTAATTTTATTTTTAAAATTTCGCGGTCGAGTTTTAATCGCGACGTCGAAAATTTCTCAAGTATTTTACTTGAGAATAGATCGCGTTTGTTGATGTTTTGAGAAGTTCTTTTGTATGTGTAATTTGGGTCCGTTTTATCACATACTGGACCTGTTTTAGTGTATTTAATCAATATAAGAAGTATTGCTGCACGGCTGGAGATTACACGTAAGCATAAATATTATATAGGTATGTAATCATTTAAATGTGAAGTTAGCGTCATATTTTGGTGGGTGTTGTGGGTAAACAAAGGCTATAATAAAATTTATTTTTTATAATATTTGGCTTATTTGAGGCCGAATATCTGAAATTAAATATGCGTATGAGCACAGTTTGGTATAGTAAATGAGAACAATAAGTAATGGTGGTTGTTAAACTCATGAAATGAGATTTCTGAGTAATTAAAAAAGTAATTAAAAGTGGGTTTGTTTGGTTGAAGATTTGGTTCTCAAAACAAACTGTTGCATATTTACTGTGAATAATAAAAGGGAAAGGAGCACAGTTAAATAATAAATATCACCTTTATGCATATTATCATATTTAAATCTCATAAATTTTGGATTGTGTATGAATTTTTATTGACTTTAAGTGAGAGAGAAAGTTAATTACAATTATTTTACATAATGCATTTTGTATGCATTTTGGTCCATAGCACTGATTGGTGGAAAGGGGTTGCTATGGGGTAAAGTGAGTGAGGCGGGCGAGTTGCTTGAGAAAATCACGAGCACAAGAGAGTTTTTGTCTCCAAAACACATGGCCTTATTTCTTAGGAGAAGGGGGTAGAAAAATGCAGTTTTAGCTAGGGGAGATTAGATTTTTTATGCAGCCGTCAGATTTTTGGTGTGATTTTTGTGTCCTTGAACGCTTATAAGTAGCTTAAAATTTAACATTGCATTTTTTATGCATAGTAAAGCATACAAGAATTAAAATTATTTATTTTTCTATTTTTTATTTAATATTAAAAATCATCAGTTTTTCATTTAATTTCACAACGTTCAAGCACACAAAAGTCATAATATTTCAGTATAGGTTAAAATATGTTTTATTGTCACTTCCAAACTTATAATTTTATTAAATTTTGGTTTTATATTGATATTATTGAAATAATTTGATGGTCATTTAATGCAACATGTTTCAATATTGTTATATTTTTCTTTGCCAATAAATTTATAATTTATTTTGCTTGTTTAATGGTTCATTTTGAAATATTGAGAACATTTAAATTATTAAACAAGTATTATAATATTTCAAAACATTAATTATTATTAAAATAAATTATTTCAATAATGTCATATATTTTTAATTACTGTATTTTGGGAAATAGTGCATGTCATTTTTCAATAATAATTTTAACCGAAAAATTAGCATTTTTTATATGTTATATAGCAAAACCAATGGATTATTTTTATTTTTTTTAATATTTTCAAGTAAAATTATTTTGTTCTTAAAATTCTAAAATTTTAATCATGGCAGTCAAGCTGAAAGAGAGAGGGAGGTAGTCGTGACGTTTCACCCTCAAAGAGCGTCATGATTGGTCCAGAGTCATTGAGAGGGGATGATTCTGGAGAAATATTTTACTCTTAAGGCTTGATCACGGCCATGTTAAGTCAGTCGTGGTGAACAAGTGGGTAAGACCCTGTATGGCTCCCCAGGAGGGCAAAGCGTACATTCTCAGCTGCGATCTTTATTTTAATGGAGTAAAATAGAGACGAATCAGACTCCTTTGGTAAGTTTGAATACTTAACTTACTATAGAAATCTTTTCAAGTATTAACATTACATACAGGGAGAGGAGTAACCTTTGTAAGTTTAAATACTTAGCTTACCCTGGTAATATTGTCAAGTATTAACATCACATTCAGGGCGAGGAGTAATTATGATGAACGGTCAAGTGGTTAATTAATTGGTGGTTGTTAAAGGTTAAATTGGTCGTTATTTCATCATGCCTGTATATTATATTAAATTTTATACAGAAGGACAATAGTTAAAATTTAAAAGGAGTTGAGATTTTTTGGCTTTTTGTGCAATATGGAGTGGGGGAAACATCTCTTGTCTGAGAGGCAAAGTACAGTGGTGGTCAAAATTAATTTACTAGTTTTGATAGTTAAGTCGACGGTAGCGCCAAGTGGAGGTGGGAAGAAATAAAAGTGGTTGCCAGTTTATAATATTGTCATTTTTCGAGTGGATGGCGGTATTATATACGAGAAGAGCCAAGTGGAGGCGGAACGAGTTAATGGTGGTTGTTTTTATATAATATTGTAATATGGGGATATGCAATGTTATATAAGCGAGGTTATAGCCAAGCGGTGGCGGATTGAGTTAATGGTGGTTGCATTTTTATAGTATTGCATAACATGGGGTATATGTAATACTGTAATGGAAAGTAGAGCCAAGTGGTGGCAGAAAATAATATAATGGCGATGTCATGATGGAGCGTGACGAAATATAATTCAATAGTTTGACATTCAATAATTTACAATTTTTGGCTTCAATTAAATTCAATAGTAATCATACAAAAAATAAATTCATATAATCCATTGTTTTCCAATTTTCATGCAATTAATAATTAATAATAAAATATTTTTAGGTGTTTATTATTTATTAATTATTACCAAATTTGAACATTTAAATTTTATATTTATAAAAATATTATTTTTGTTCAACATTTCAATGTATAAGACTGTATCCTAAATATTTGTGACAATTAAAATATAATATGTTTTCTTTACAAACATATATACTTCAAACAGAAATTTTGTGCATTTCCTATTTTACCTGATAGAACCTTATGATAATATTAAGTTAATTTTAATTAATTTAAACTTACACTAAATTTACTGATTTTATAATTTAAGCTTTTTGGCTATTTATTTTATAATAAAATCTTCGTAATTAAATACTTGGTCATAATATCATATGAAATTGATTGTTAAAATAAACCGAGTTGAAGTTGGTGGTTAAAGGTTTTAATAGTCAATAGAACAGCATCATATGATAATCAACATCAAAATTAGTCAATAAAAGAAATTGCAGGTCTTTATCAATTATTGATTAATTTAAATATTATTAATGCTTAATTAATAATATTTACCGAATATGACCAAAAATAGTCAAAGTAGTTTAAATTATGATTTTTTCTATTGATAGCTAATTAACTAATAGTCTACAATTCAACACTTAAAACTTCAAAAAATTCATTGAAGTGGTAGATTTCTAAGAAACTACCACTTCTATAGTATCAATAGTTAAAATCTGTGACGCGGTGGTTTTGATATCATATCTCTAAGACACATTATGAGCTTTCCACCACCAATGATGGGGCTGCAGAGACCTTCACTACCAGACGTCTACGAGTCCCAGGCTCGCCCCCCATCATTTCTACCAACCCCCAAAAGCCGCTACGTCACAGACTCCAATCTTTATTTGCACTAAAAGAGAAATAATAAAACTTTTAAAAGTATTCCCTCGCTTTTGTGACGTCACAGCAGCCATATTTATTTTTTAATGACGTCACTCACGTGACTTTTGTTAAACCACGCCTACCTTTTTTGAAAAGAAATAAGATAATCTCATAATGCTGTGCTTTAATCATAAATATCTTAGTTACTTTTCAGCTTTCGAAGCTAAAACTAGTATTAATTTATTCATAAAATATTCAAGATCAAGTATATATAATAGGTAACTAGTGTAATTACTTAAAATAGTATAAAAAAGTGAAATTAAACTATCGTATTGTCGTGTCATCATTTTCTCAAGGTTAATTTTCATACATATATTTTATTTACAGATTTGACCATCAAACAATACAACGATTATAAATTTTATATAATTTTATTTTGAATATAATAATTAAACATGAAGAAATATTTGCTTTTAATTTTATCACTATTATTTATAGGTAAGTGCATTTATTTTATGTCTTAAAAAGTTGTTTACCTACTAACCCAGTCTTCGTCAGAAGTCAGAACCAAAAAAATATATTATTTTTTCTGTTTGTATTATTTTGTTACAGAATGTATTCAAGCAGATTTTCGTGTTTCTACTCAAGATCTAGAAATGTTGGTAGGAGAGACAAAACTGGTTACAGTTTCAACGTAAGTTTATTTTATTATGTTATTTACGTAATTATTTTACTGGTATGCATATGATATTTATACACAGAGAGATTATATTATGCATTTTTTTTTTTTTTTTTTTTTTTTGTATTTATGTATGTATACATACATTTTATTGCACCGAAATGAAATGAATAACCTGCAATTTTAGTGATGCTTTTCAGTCTATAGTTGTGCAGGTTTTTCATTTCCGTGCGGTACATGCATACATATTTATACGTAATAAAGTGAGAAGGACTACATAAATTTAGTCCCGATATATACCAAGTATACTCTGACTGATTGACTGTCAATCGTCACCTCAACAGTAAAAGAAGAAAAAGAAGGGAAAAAAAATTAAAAAAAAAAAAAAAAAAAAAAAAGACAAGTTTGAGAATTTCTAGTGTACTAGATAGGTTGTGTATAGGTAACATTATAAGCTATTCATTAAACCTGTTTTCTGCTTCTAAAATGACGATCAGCTATAATTAATCACATAGAATACGTATTTTTTGGTACAAGAAAAAAGGGTTAATGAACAACACTAAAATACTGTATAACAGTACAGAGGTTTGTACATTTTGTTGGCGCAAGTGCAATTTTTTTCTTCGGATTTTTTTTTTTTTTTTTTTTTTTTGAAGACCTAGATTGATAGGTATGTAAATAACGGTAAAAAAAATTGTGAGAAATGAATTATAATGCAAACAGTGTGCTGTATTAAATTATTATTTAATACATTTACTGTATTATGTACATGTTTAGATGTTATGATATATGATGGGATAAAAAATGACACATTTATAATAGGTTTTATGACATGGTTAGTCATGATAAATTTAAAGAAAGGATAGGAGAAACCATGCAACAAGTGCCTTGCCATAGTGAAGAGAGTCCCATAGTTTGGTGAAAATCTTGCTAGTGCAAATATAAAAAACTAATACGGAAATATTTTGGTAATAAATTCAAGAGAAATGGAGTGTGTTATGCCTTCATCAGATCCTTACAGACTTGGAGAGAAACTATGATTCATAGTTTTGAGTCTGTAGATATTACAAATACATTTTTCAGAGAACAAAAATGCATTAAGATATGTATTTTTATTTTTTTTACTTTCAGAGACCCTCTAAACCAGACAGTAATAGCGACGTACTCGATCAATCACAAAGATATAGTGAAAACTACACCGGAGTCCACTGAATTCAGTCCAAAGTTGCTGTCAGCAGATGTACAAATCAAAGCTTTAGATGCTGGCCATGCGGAAATTACAGTCAAGTTGGACCCTCCTAATATTGCAAAGTAAGTGCATAAGGTCTAGTTCTTAATGGGGAATTGATTGTCATTTTAACATGATTTATATCATATCAAAGTCTCCTTATACGGTCAGTTCATCAAATAAGGTGGAATATCTCCCTTTAACCCATGCTTTCTCAGACCTGACGGGGGTGCTGGCTAGTTTTACAAAATCAACTTAAAGGGGTACATAGTCAACAATGGATTTTTTTTTAATGGCGATCATCTTGTTATTAAACCTATCAAAAACGCAATCAAAAAATTTTAATTATTAATGCGCCGAGAGCAAAAGCCATTACAGCGACCCTGAACCTACGTCACAACTTAAACTTGCTCTCACAACTTGGCGCAAACTGGAGTTACTGATATATTTGTATAAATTATTTTACTACATATCTGTAACTATGTAAAAACATATTATATAGGTATGCAAAATATTACGACAAGTAACGAGAGCAAAAATAAGAGTAAATCATGATTGTATCAAACTAGCGTGAGAGCAAGTTTTAGCTGTGACGTAAAACTAGCCACCCCCTGTCAGGTCTGAAAAAGCACGAGCGTTCCCTCCCTGCACCCAGGTTGGACCCCTCCCATTACAAAATCCTGGCTCTACTGAAACTAATGCTAGTTTGTAACTTATTGTTACAATGAACTGCCAAAGTTCAATAAAATATTCTTGTCTTAACTTTGCAGTGCAAAAGAGGCATTTGTACGAGTGCTAACTCTACACTCTTATGAGCTTCAAGTAACATCCCAGGTGATTGGTTGGATTTACTTTGCAGCTTGGAGTATTTCATTCTACCCTCAAATATATATCAACTGGAAAAGAAAAAGGTTTGTTTACATTTTTTTTAAAGTCATTATCCTGTATTTAGTTTCCCCTTTGTAATTAAAATGTTATGACATTTAATACAGGAAACCATATATTTTATATTATAAGGTTTCTCTGAAAATTTTAAAAAACAAATTTATAACTGTTTTTGGTGTTATGTATATTAAGTTTTGTGGGATTTTAATTTTTTTAAAATTTTAATTATAATTTTAATTAATAGGCTAATAATTATTAATTAATTGATATTTTTTATTATTTTGTATGTGGCTATCTTTTTTAGTAAAAGAGACGCGATAAACAATCTATAAAATCACAATAGAAAATATAAGTGAAGTGGTTGGACAGTATTGAATTAAAAATTAATTTTCAAACACTTGATGTGCTCTTATCTCTCTACCTACTATTCTCTTATTATTTATTTTTAAACATACTGTATTATATATTTGATCTTGTTGCGAAAAAAATGCCTATCTCGTATTTTGTCAGGGGAAGCAAAAAGCCTGTCTCGTTTTTTGTCAGTGGAAGCAAAAGGTCTATCTTGAGCGCCATCTCCATAACGTACAGGAACGAGATAGACCTTTTGCTTCCACTGACAAAATACGAGATAAGCCTTTTGACAAAATACGAGATAGACCTTTTTTTCGCAACAAGATCGAATCAACCGCAGTATATTTTTTTTCTAGTCAAAAATTTTTCTACTGTAGTTTATTTTTGTCAAAAGAATGCATGGTTAAGAAATTACCTACTCATGTATAACCTACAACTGACATTCATTAAGATAGCAATATTATCATTAGTTTTTCTTTGTACTGTACATCATGAAGTAATTATTCATGTTGATAACAAACAAACAAACAAAAAAACTTTTGGTTCCAATCATTAACATAAAAAATAATTAGTAAGCACTAATTGATGACTGCATGACATTTTTTTTTGTCACAAAATTTGTGATAATTTTGTTTCCACTAATAAAAAAACAACCGAGTTGATTAATAACTATTGAAATATGTCTAATGTACTATCAATTGAATGCTTAGATGTATGTTGTACACACATTGTGTTTGGTAAATAAAAAATAATAATAATAGCCTATATATTGAAGATTTTTCTAATTTAATTCATGAATTAAAGTTCATTTTGTTTAGTTATAAATTTCAGAAAAAAGACAGAGCAGATGGGATCAATAATAAAGAAGAGGCTAAAGCAAGGGCCTTATTACAGTAGAAGTTCTATAAAGAGGTTGAGGTCTCACGTGGAACAGAGTTATATTTATTTATAGCTCTCTGTCACATGATACCCTGATCTCTCTATATAACTTCTACTGTGGTAAAGCCCTTGCTGGCATATCTATCCTTTTTGGTTATTATAGATTTAGTTTATAATTATAAAAGATTTATAATAAAGAAAGCTCTATTATTCATATTATTATTATTGATCCTAACAGCAATGTTTTTTTTTTTTTTTTTTTTCCCTTAAATTGATTATAAAATATTTGATAGAAAAACACTTACTTGTTAGATAGATTAGGAAAAATTGGGGAATGGGAGATAGTATGAGCTTACACAGGGATGCAAGGTAGAGAAAATATTCTTATATTCTAGCAAGCTTTCTACAGAGCAATATAAGCCACTTACATATCGCTGTTGTTCCGCTATATTGGCCAATGTCCACTTGACCTTGAAAAATATTTTTTTGCTGCAAATGACCTGAAATGCGAAAATCCAAAATCTGGGGTCGATCCGGTGATTTTTATTTTTTCACGGTCAAGTGGACATCGGCCAATAGAGGGAAACAACCCGAACAACAGCGATATGCCTGTATGTAAAATTTTGTCCTGGGTTAGAATATTTTCTCTACCTCGTGTCCCTGTAAGTGTAAGCTCACACTATCTCGCATTCCCCAATTTTTCCTAATCTATCTATGTGTTTTTCTATCAAATTTTTTACAATAATCAACTATCATATACTGTATACAATTTGTTTCTAATATTTATTGATTTTGTTTAGCTAATGATTGTATGTATTTATGTTACAGTGTAATTGGCTTAAACTTTGATTTTGTGGTGCTCAATATCATTGGTTTTACTCTCTACTCTGCGTTTAACTGTGGTCTTTACTGGATTACTGATATTCAGGTAAGACAGTATTATATCATTTTTGCTTCAGTGATAAAAAAAAAAGAATAACATTAGATAGATTTGAAAAATTGGGAATTCAGAAATTGAGCTGCCAAAACCACCCCTATAGCTTGCCCTCTATAACTATTTGAGAATATTATGTAATTATAAGCTTGCTTCTTGCATTTAATTTTGGACTGGGTTAAGACTATTTTCTCTCATCAATAAACAGCTCAATTTCCCAATTCCCAATTGTTCATATCTATGTGTTATTCTATCATTTTTTTTTTCAATTAATAAACTAATAGTCAATTTAATGTTGGCTTGCATTGCAGAGAGCATAGCTTGTTCTGAGGCATTCATTAAGCCTTTTGCTCGACTCCCTCTGCAAAAATAATAATAATAAAAAATAAAAAAATAATAAATCAATAAAAATAATAATAAATAATAATAAACAAAAAATCATAATAGGGCCTAATAATTAAAGGCGTAGAACACCTTAAACGCTGAAACGCTTGGTTTACGTGTGCGCGTAAAACAAGCGAGCTGTGACGTCAATGACTGCCAGCTGCATTTTGTGAATGGAAAATAAATTAGAAATAAAACACTCAGGCCAAATCAACATTGATTTTCAGGTTTGTTAGGATATTATGCAACTTTTTTGTTCAAGGTGGAAAAATATAAATAATTTATAATCCAGGCTGAAATTATTTCCCTCTCTTAAGACATCCCTATTGTCGTACTGTCTCCCATTCGTCTATTTTTTTTTTCTCTAGTGTGTTATGCATGCTAGTCAAATACAGTACTGCAAAGCTAATTTTTTCATTGTAAAATATTTCTTTACCGAAAAAAAAAGTCAAAAAAATCATTAAGGAAACTAATATAGATAAGATACAAAGTAAGTGGAACATGGTAGGTGGCAATTAAGATTAAATTGATAGTTAAAAAATAAATAATGAATAGTGTTATTATTATTTTTAAAATTAATTAAAAATTAACTGATATTCTGATGTTAAAAGAGGAGGGGAGGAAAATATGTTTTGCTTTAAAAAAAAAAATCATGTAGAGGGGGGTGCTATAGGTGCCCATTTATTTAAAAGTGCAAAGGGTTGGGTCTTAATGAAGGTTAACAGTTTGGAAGTTTGCTGTGATAAGGTTAACGGAATGAGATTTTAGTCAAATACTCCAAACTTTATTATCTCTTTGTTTTTTCCACTATCTGTGCCATAATTATCTCTTTGACAATGAAAGGCTTACTTTTTTTCTTTTTTTTTTAAACACTTATCAGGGTTGAGATGGGTTCTCAGGGACCAGTCAGATTATAGGTTAGTCCAGAAAAAGCTTAAAAAAAAAAAAAATCAAATCAAATCAAATCGGGCAATTTAGCAATTACTTTAAAATTACCTAATAGCTACTGCAGACCTAACAGACTTAACATTCTACAAATTCAAGTGCTCATACTATATGATTATGTTACCTATGTTAACAGGAAATCTACTATGAACGCTACCCACGTGGACAGCTGCCAGTGTTACTTAATGATGTCGTGTTTGGTTTACATGCGATGTTTGCCACTGCCGTCACCATTGTACAGTGTATCATTTATGAGGTAAGCTATAGTAATTGTGATGAGGTATTGCAATAAAGGAACATTTTGCTGCAAAACTTTTAACTTGAAAACTGAACTAAAAGTCATTAGCTTTCTTTATCAGTTATGCCTTGTTTATTAAAAAAAAAAAAAAAAAAAAAAAAAAAAAAAAAAAAAAGCTCTGAGGTACATCTAGGCCATCTACTTATCTTTATAACCTTACTTAACATCTGTCAAACATGATTTCAGCTAAGGTTATTAGAGAAATATGATTGAATAAATAATAATAAATTGATGAAGAATCATAGAATTTGATGTCAGATAGCCTCCAATAAATACCATATTATATTGTACAATTTCAGACGAATGAAAGGTAACCTTTTAAACTTGCTGCTTTTTTACGCGCCTCAAGCTTTATGTGAAAACTATATTATTACGCCATATTCACGTGCATCACAAGGCATGTTTGGCTTGCTGGCTAAAGCAGCTCACCTGGTAGATAACGCTACACCTGAGCGCGCATCAAAACACGAGAATATGACACAACAATATCGTTTCCACATAAAATTTGAGGCGCGCAAAAGAGCAATATGTTTAAATGGTTACCTTTCATTTGTCTGAAACTGTACTGTACTGTATTTGAAAGTTCATCCTACTTTGCATAACATTAAATATTGTATGATTACAGAGAGGAGACCAGCGTGTTTCTATCACAGCTCGAGTGATTATCGGAGCGTTTGCGTTGTTTCTCGTGGTGAGCAGCATACTGTCCGGTACTGCAGTCATCACTTGGCTGGACTTCTTGTATTTCTGCTCCTATGTCAAGCTGACCATCACACTTATAAAATACATGCCTCAGGTAAATAAGCTTGTTATTGGTATCTACTACACCTAAAAAAAAAATTTAAAAAAAAAAAAAAAAAAAAAAATGCAAGAAGTTTTTTAACATCAAAATTATATGAGACCAAAGTTGATAATCAACCAAATAATTTTCAAGAGTACTTGTTCAACAGTCCTGCTATTTCTAATCTTTACTGCAAGGCCCAGACTTGCAATTTAGTGCAGTGGTTTGAATTCTGCACATTGAAATTGAAACCTTGGCAGTGGTAACCAATGGGCTCACACACAGGCTGCGCATGTAAATACCACAGTCTTGCCACTTCAGCACTTGCTCTCAGGTCACAGGTCACTTGCTCTGAGGCCCAGTACCACTGCACTAAATGCAAACCAAAACCACCCTCTAAGCTCATCCTTTATAAAAATTCAAGCATGATGTAAAAATGAGCGGAAAAAAAAATGCGGTCGATGAGCTTACCAAAGTACAGCTCTGGCCAACAGTTCCCGAACGGGGCAGCGGCGGCCGCTGCGTTTTCTCATAATGATAACATAGTGTGATTGCGGGTTGCCTATGCAAATCGTTCGTGAAATTTTAGCCACAGCTGTACATAACCATTAGAATACTCTAGAAGTACGCTTTAGAAGTCAGTTAGTCTGATGCTGTTTTATAATGTTGTGCCTTTGTTATAGTGTGAGAATAAGAGATACTACGTACATCATATTTTATTGACATGTACAGTATTCCTATCCCTTTTATGTCTATTTTTATCCAAAAATATGTAGCACTTGTCTTTGTTAGAACATTTGATCCCAAGTCCCAATAGATAAACTGTATAAATTAGATAATCTTTGTGTGAACAGCCAACCTGTCTAAAATAGTGGTAAACTAGTGACATGCAGCAATACATATAATGTGAACAATGTGTATCTGGTTTTTTTGTCACTGTAAGCAAAATGGGTAAGTCGTTTCCGAACGTAATGTATATGGTGCTCAATTTACACATATTGCTTCACATTTTGCTAACCGTGACAAATAATTAAATATATATTTTGCTTAACATTACAAAAAAATGAGATACACATATTGTTCACAAGAACATCAAGTAGCAAATTATTTGATAACATGAGGTTCAAGAGGCACAGAGGCCAAACTAAATACACAGTGTGTAAATTTGCCTTTTAACTTCACATGAAATTCTTAAGTGACAAAATATTGCATATTTAGTAAAATAAAATAATATACATAAAATGTTATTTATACAATTTGTTTATAAATTGTTGTACTTTCTGTGCAGGCCTATATGAACTACAAACGTAAAAGTACAGTTGGCTGGAGTATTGGTAACATATTCCTTGACTTCACTGGGGGTTCATTAAGTATGCTTCAAATGATTCTCAATGCAGCTAATTACAGTAAGTATAGTACTAATACCTAATAATACCTAATATTCCGTACCTTTTTCAACTTTTTACCTGTGCCATTAATGAGCTAATCAGATGAACAAGTAATAAATTACCCAAAATTAGAAGGAAAGAAGAGAAAATAAATTGTTAACTAGAAATATCCCTGTTTCTCAGATTCTATGTAGTAATAATAATTATGGTTTGTTGTCAGTACAATTTGAAAGTTAATATTAATGAAATATCATCCGCATTGCTTTATTAAAAGTTGCTATTACGTAGGTACAAAAGTACAAACTCAATCATTTAAAATATTGCGTGACACCTGCTCAAAAAATAAAAAAATATAAAAAAAGTTTCTTGCTAAGATCGTGCATGCCTGAGTAGAAGGAGAGAAATGATGCAGTGGCTAGTTTAAAAATTAAATAAAAGAGAAAAAAATGATAGAACATGACAAATGAAGTGAAAACTGACTTCATTCACAAACTTGCCCCCTGCACCTTTTCTCCTCTTCCCGTACTCGGGTAGATGCTTTCATGAAACCTACGTTAAAAAAAATATATATTTTTAAATGATTGGAATTGGTTTGTTAAAACCATCTTCTTTCTAGTTTTGGGTGGACTATCCTTGAATAATGAATTTAAATTACTTTACAAGATAGTGACACCAGCTTGCTAAATCTAAGCCAACCAACTCACTAGTTGGGAGGTCATGTAAACCAATCAGAATGTCAAAACCCAGGCAGCTTAAGATGATCAGGCAATCACAATCTTCTAATTCAAAATATGTATCCTCATTTCTGACTCTTTTGTTACAGATGATTGGGCATCATTATTTGGAGATCCTACTAAATTTGGTTTAGGCCTATTTTCTGTGGTCTTTGATATCTTCTTTATTATTCAACATTATGTTTTATATAGGTAAGTCTGAGAGTGAGGGTTTTCTTAATTGTAAGGTAAGAAATAAGGAAAGCTTTTTAATTGCTTTTTTTTAAGGCATGCGCTGCTTTGTATTTTTATTATTATTTTTACTCTCATTTAAATTTCCTTTTCCATTTTTTCTTCTTTGGTTTAAAATTTAAAATATAGTCCTAAGCAAAAAAAAAATAATAATAAATAAATAAATAACAAATAAATAAAGAAAAATAGATAGCTTAAGATTAGTGATTATTTGATGATTATATTTACTTTAATTTAAATGAAAGGATTAAGACTTTAATTAGTTTATAATTACGTATAAAAGTTGAGTTCATTTTTACATATTATTGTATGATCTCAAAGTTTGTCTCTAGTTAAGTCTAGCCTCTTCAGTCCCAATATACAATGAGTTGTACATCAAAAAAAGTGACAAAAAATCTTTAAACCATCGAAAAAAAAAAATAGAAAAAATAGAGATAAAAATATGACAATTGTGCCAGAAAAAAGCCAGTAAAATTTCGCGTTTTTTTAGAGCTATTTTGTTTTGGGTAGGGGGTCCGTGAAAGTAAGAAAAAGAAAAAGAAAAAAAGAAAAAGAAAAAGAAAAAGAAAAAAAAAAAGAAAAAAAAAAAAAAAAAAAACGACAAAAGAGGCATATTTTTGTAATTCTGAGAGCTGCACAAAAACGTGGTTAAAATTTACGACATTGAAGTATTGTTTAAAAGGGTCTGGGACTGAAGAGTCTAGACTGACTTTATTGTACCAGTTATACTGGAAGTTTTGAAATACATTAAGGTACATTAAAAAATTAGAATAAACATGGATTTTTCAGGCTTGTTATTAAGGTGGGAAATCAGCTACTGTAAAGAAAGAAAAATCTGGAATTTTGCAGTGATCCATTAGTGATCCATTTTTATTGACTTCCATCCTAGATTTTAAATTTTTTTTTTTTTTTTTTTTTAGTTTTAGTCCCAAAAGAGCCCATGTGAATTTCAATAATTATTTTTTCCTTATCTAATGGTCACGGGTTCTGAAATTTTTATGATAGGTAGCTGTTACTATAAAATTCATCATAAAGTTTGGGAGTTTTCTTTTTAGAATTTGAAATGCAGTATAAGCTGTCTAAATAAAACCCTTAAGACTAACATTATGAAATTTCAAATATAAAGGCATTATGGTACCTTATTATACAACCTTACACAAATTATAATAATGTGCGTGGGTATGAAGAATTTTAAGACAATTCTTCATGGTTTTTATAATACCCCTTATGTTAATTTAAATTTCCAGCCCCCTCCCACTTCCTACATTTGTGCTCTTGCACAGAAGCATCCCTGAGAAAACTACCCTACTTTGAGTAATCTAGAATTAAAAGGAGAGAAAACTCATGATGCCTTTTAATCCTGCACTGTAAACTTTTTTAGCTTCGGCAATCTTTTTTTGTAAATGGCAAAAAGTTTCTCCATTAGTATTATTTTTAACCTTTTATTTATAATTTATTATTATTGTCAATCTACGTTTTCTATAAAATATGATGTTTTAACATCTTTGAAATATAAATACTTATATACTTGCTACATCGTTAATTAAGGAAAGAAATTGCCTTTGTGATAATTAATTGATAGAAAGGTAATAGAATATTTAGAAAATAGTTGGTAGAGATTAGAGCACGTTGAATTGAAAATTAATAAAACGCGAAAATTCTCTAATTTAAATAGTAAATTGGGACTAGGGATCAAATATTCTAGCTTTAGCTAGTTAAAAAGTAGACGTTAAAGGGATGGAGGTATAGTGTCAAAATAAAATACGATGTGCCTAGCATCTCACGTTCTCACACTACGTCAAAGACACAACATTATAAAACAGCATCAGACTTACTCTTTGCCTTAGACCGGTTTCGTCCTTTACCTAGGACTCATCAGTAAGGCTTGGCAGAGAGCTCTGTACAGCTAGAGATGGCTCACACCACATCTGCTAACTGACTGAGCTGAGGAAGCAAGTGGCAGTCGCGTTTATATACGCGATGCCCCCGCAGCTGCACGCGCTGATTGGTTAAAATCGCGCGCGCAAACTCGGCTTGCTGTTTAAAACCTCTCATCCTCACACTGTAATATAAAATCGTGTCTAAGAGGGGTGTAAGACAGGCAGCCAGCAAGTAATAGTGTCCTCCCTCACACTTCCCAGAGTTCCCCAACTCTAGAAAGATCGCGAGAACACTACGCCTACCGACTGCACAGTATCGTGATTCACGCTAGTTACATCGCTTTATATGTTGACACTGGGGTAGGAAAAGCAAAAAGGAGATAGAGTAGGAGAGATAGAATAAATATTATGCGCTTTGGCATATATAGTTTAATTAATTTAGTACGTGCTCTTATTGACGTTGGCAAGTAAAAGGGCCGAATAAAATAAAAATGAAAGAATATTATTTACAAAAGCTTAAAATTAAAACAAAAAGATCGACTTGGCGATAATATGCGTATTAGGAAAAAACCATCGCGGTTAGTATTAATAAGTTTAAAAAAATATTTAGAAAATAGTTGGTAGAGATTAGAGCACGTTGAATTGAAAATTAATAAAACGCGAAAATTCTCTAATTTAAATAGTAAATTGGGACTAGGGATCAAATATTCTAGCTTTAGCTAGTTAAAAAGTAGACGTTAAAGGGATGGAGGTATAGTGTCAAAATAAAATACGATGTGCCTAGCATCTCACGTTCTCACACTACGTCAAAGACACAACATTATAAAACAGCATCAGACTTACTCTTTGCCTTAGACCGGTTTCGTCCTTTACCTAGGACTCATCAGTAAGGCTTGGCAGAGAGCTCTGTACAGCTAGAGATGGCTCACACCACATCTGCTAACTGACTGAGCTGAGGAAGCAAGTGGCAGTCGCGTTTATATACGCGATGCCCCCGCAGCTGCACGCGCTGATTGGTTAAAATCGCGCGCGCAAACTCGGCTTGCTGTTTAAAACCTCTCATCCTCACACTGTAATATAAAATCGTGTCTAAGAGGGGTGTAAGACAGGCAGCCAGCAAGTAATAGTGTCCTCCCTCACACTTCCCGATTCTTTCATTTTTATTTTATTCGGCCCTTTTACTTGCCAACGTCAATAAGAGCACGTACTAAATTAATTAAACTATATATGCCAAAGCGCATAATATTTATTCTATCTCTCCTACTCTATCTCCTTTTTGCTTTTCCTACCCCAGTGTCAACATATAAAGCGATGTAACTAGCGTGAATCACGATACTGTGCAGTCGGTAGGCGTAGTGTTCTCGCGATCTTTCTAGAGTTGGGGAACTCTGGGAAGTGTGAGGGAGGACACTATTACTTGCTGGCTGCCTGTCTTACACCCCTCTTAGACACGATTTTATATTACAGTGTGAGGATGAGAGGTTTTAAACAGCAAGCCGAGTTTGCGCGCGCGATTTTAACCAATCAGCGCGTGCAGCTGCGGGGGCATCGCGTATATAAACGCGACTGCCACTTGCTTCCTCAGCTCAGTCAGTTAGCAGATGTGGTGTGAGCCATCTCTAGCTGTACAGAGCTCTCTGCCAAGCCTTACTGATGAGTCCTAGGTAAAGGACGAAACCGGTCTAAGGCAAAGAGTAAGTCTGATGCTGTTTTATAATGTTGTGTCTTTGACGTAGTGTGAGAACGTGAGATGCTAGGCACATCGTATTTTATTTTGACACTATACCTCCATCCCTTTAACGTCTACTTTTTAACTAGCTAAAGCTAGAATATTTGATCCCTAGTCCCAATTTACTATTTAAATTAGAGAATTTTCGCGTTTTATTAATTTTCAATTCAACGTGCTCTAATCTCTACCAACTATTTTCTAAATATTTTTTTAAACTTATTAATACTAACCGCGATGGTTTTTTCCTAATACGCATATTATCGCCAAGTCGATCTTTTTGTTTTAATTTTAAGCTTTTGTAAATAATATTCTTTCATTTTTATTTTATTCGGCCCTTTTACTTGCCAACGTCAATAAGAGCACGTACTAAATTAATTAAACTATATATGCCAAAGCGCATAATATTTATTCTATCTCTCCTACTCTATCTCCTTTTTGCTTTTCCTACCCCAGTGTCAACATATAAAGCGATGTAACTAGCGTGAATCACGATACTGTGCAGTCGGTAGGCGTAGTGTTCTCGCGATCTTTCTAGAGTTGGGGAACTCTGGGAAGTGTGAGGGAGGACACTATTACTTGCTGGCTGCCTGTCTTACACCCCTCTTAGACACGATTTTATATTACAGTGTGAGGATGAGAGGTTTTAAACAGCAAGCCGAGTTTGCGCGCGCGATTTTAACCAATCAGCGCGTGCAGCTGCGGGGGCATCGCGTATATAAACGCGACTGCCACTTGCTTCCTCAGCTCAGTCAGTTAGCAGATGTGGTGTGAGCCATCTCTAGCTGTACAGAGCTCTCTGCCAAGCCTTACTGATGAGTCCTAGGTAAAGGACGAAACCGGTCTAAGGCAAAGAGTAAGTCTGATGCTGTTTTATAATGTTGTGTCTTTGACGTAGTGTGAGAACGTGAGATGCTAGGCACATCGTATTTTATTTTGACACTATACCTCCATCCCTTTAACGTCTACTTTTTAACTAGCTAAAGCTAGAATATTTGATCCCTAGTCCCAATTTACTATTTAAATTAGAGAATTTTCGCGTTTTATTAATTTTCAATTCAACGTGCTCTAATCTCTACCAACTATTTTCTAAATATTTTTTTTAAACTTATTAATACTAACCGCGATGGTTTTTTCCTAATACGCATATTATCGCCAAGTCGATCTTTTTGTTTTAATTTTAAGCTTTTGTAAATAATATTCTTTCATTTTTATTTTATTCGGCCCTTTTACTTGCCAACGTCAATAAGAGCACGTACTAAATTAATTAAACTATATATGCCAAAGCGCATAATATTTATTCTATCTCTCCTACTCTATCTCCTTTTTGCTTTTCCTACCCCAGTGTCAACATATAAAGCGATGTAACTAGCGTGAATCACGATACTGTGCAGTCGGTAGGCGTAGTGTTCTCGCGATCTTTCTAGAGTTGGGGAACTCTGGGAAGTGTGAGGGAGGACACTATTACTTGCTGGCTGCCTGTCTTACACCCCTCTTAGACACGATTTTATATTACAGTGTGAGGATGAGAGGTTTTAAACAGCAAGCCGAGTTTGCGCGCGCGATTTTAACCAATCAGCGCGTGCAGCTGCGGGGGCATCGCGTATATAAACGCGACTGCCACTTGCTTCCTCAGCTCAGTCAGTTAGCAGATGTGGTGTGAGCCATCTCTAGCTGTACAGAGCTCTCTGCCAAGCCTTACTGATGAGTCCTAGGTAAAGGACGAAACCGGTCTAAGGCAAAGAGTAAGTCTGATGCTGTTTTATAATGTTGTGTCTTTGACGTAGTGTGAGAACGTGAGATGCTAGGCACATCGTATTTTATTTTGACACTATACCTCCATCCCTTTAACGTCTACTTTTTAACTAGCTAAAGCTAGAATATTTGATCCCTAGTCCCAATTTACTATTTAAATTAGAGAATTTTCGCGTTTTATTAATTTTCAATTCAACGTGCTCTAATCTCTACCAACTATTTTCTAAATATTTTTTTTTTTTTTTAAACTTATTAATACTAACCGCGATGGTTTTTTCCTAATACGCAGAAAGGTAATAGAGTAACTTTTAGATAAATGTGAAAAATTGGGTGATGGGAAATTAAGGTGTTAATTGCCCGATTTAAGGAATTTAAGGAAAAAAATATCACGTTTAGGATCACTAATAAAGAAAAGGATAGAATTACGAGCAGGGGCCTTACCACTTACCACAGTAGAAGTTCTATGGAGAGGTCAAGGTCTCGCGTGGCACAGTTTTTTGTTATAAGTTTTATGAACTTAACTTTATACTGTACCACGCGAGACTTCAAACTCTCCATAGAACTTCTACTGTGGTAAGGCCCTTGTTGATAATTCTATCATTTTCTTTATTATTGACCGATAAACAATTTTTTGAAAATACTGATTAGAAAAAAAAAAAAAAAAAAAAAAAAAAAACTATTTGAATACTATTTTTATGTTGCACCAGCATTAGTAATAACTATTAATGTTATTGTCTAAGATGTATTCATACTTATCACTTTTTTCCCCATCATATTATAATTTCTTATCATAGAAAAAAAAAACAACAACATAAATACGCACATGATTGGATTTCCACATAGATAGTAATTAATCTTTATTTCACATCTCTTCCAGTAACTTTATTGCATTTGAACCTCATGTTGTAATTTGTTTTCACTTTGTTGTTATTTGTAGACAGATTTTATTTATTTTAGCAGTAGTGGTGGTTATGTCATTTTTATTTCACAATATACACTCGAGTTTCAAAAATATACAGATAAATCTACAGAATTGTCACATTATTGGCTTAGAGCTTTAAGTGTCAAATCTTTTTTTTTTTTTTTTTTTTTTTTTTTTTAACGGTGTTGGATAGATGTAGTATGGTTTGCACTGACAATTATGTGTGTGATTTTTTATTTTTTTACAGACATACAAAGGAGGTGCCTGATGATCTCTACAAAATATAGACACTCCTTTTTTTCCTTACCCTTTCCTTATTTCTTGAATGAAAATAAAAATATATTATGATTGCATGCTGTGCATGTTACTATGTTTTTGCAGCTTTCAGACTTTTTTATGTCTTATTTTTATATAATATAATACAATGACAATTCAGTATTTTATGATGCAAATTAAAACACTAGTTTTTATATAATAAAAGTTATGACATAATTAAATCAAATATCTATAGGTACAAAAGTTTTTATAAAAAGTAAAATAGTAAATTTAAAATACTTCTGATATAAAATAAAGAAAACACGATTAGAAATCGAGATTAAAAAATATTTATTACATATTCTGAGAAATAGGCTCGGACTGGCCATAAGAGCAAGTCCGCAATTGCGGACGTGTCCCCCCCCCCCTGTTTCGAGGCCCCTAAGGCCCAAAAAAGGGCGTAACTAAGGTGTTATGCCCCTTTTGTGGCTCCTAAAGAGGGTGTTACACCTCTTTTGCGGACGAGGCCCCTTGATTGCCAGTCCGACCCTGCTGATAAAACTTTATTAGTTCTCATTAAATTAACTTTTAGGTTTTTAAAAATAAATTCACAATTGTTAATGTAATTTTAATAAGCATTGACAGAGAATTTTTGTTTTATTTATTATTAATTATTAGGCCTACTAATAGCTTAAAAAAATATATATATATCTTGACAAGTTGATTGTGTTTAGAAAAAGAAATCATATCCAACAAGTTAGAAACTATAGTAAATATATATATATATATATATATATATATATATATATATATATATATATATATATATATATATATATATATATATATATATTTATATATATATATATATATATATATATATAGGTATATAAATATATATATAGGTATATATATATATATATATATATATATATATATATATATATATATATATATAGGATATATATATATATATATATATATATATACTATATAGGCCTATTATATATATATATATAAAAAAGGACCTTAACCTAAATAACCTTACCTGATGTATTCATACTTATCACTTTCAATTTTGGTTCTTGATTGTACATTATTAATTACTAAAAATAATATTTTTATAATTTTGATAGCATTCAAATATACTGTAATCTTAAGACATTTAAAAGTACATTTTTGTTTTAATTCTACAAAATTAAGTATTTTATTTATATAATTATGAGAATTACTAATAAATAAAAATAGCCATTATGAGCTAGAATTATACGTTGAACAAACATACCAAAAAAGAGAGTAAATTATAAACTATGTGTATTGAATAATAAAGTAACAACTGTTTTGAGGCGGACTATAAGCGATTTTGCTTACTTCCGCTTCCATTTCGATGTGCGTAGTAAGTAGAAACGGAAGCGGATGTGAGCGAAATCGCTTCTGCAAAACAAGTTGTTACTTTCTTAAGTCAATAGTGACAAAACTATAATGACTATAATTGACTTTTGCATTAACTTATTGCATTTTATTTTTTTGCATGTAACGTTGTCTCTTTTTCTTCTCTCTATTTTGTTGATTATTGTTGATTTTGCAAAATAAATCATTGTATGCCTGTAGTTAGTTTTCATTTTATAACTTTTCATCTTCATTGTTTTTTCTTCAGTGAAATGACAAATTAAAAATAATAAACATTTAGCCATAAAAAGCATTAACCCTAACATTTGTGTAAATTTGCATTTAAATAATATGATTATTAATTAGTCTATTATTTAAAATTAATGTATATTCTTTTTTAAAATATTTTGCTTTAAATGCAATTATGTAGCTAAAATTTAGTTTAATTAAACTAATTGAAATGTAATTAAAAATAAATAACACACAGTAAAAGGATTCGTCTTAAAAAAAACTAAAAAAAAAAAACTAAAAAAAAAAAAAACTTGAAACAATAGATAATTTAAATAATAGCAATAATAATAAAACTGAAACTGATATATTGAGATTAGGGATGCGATTTATCAGAACACTTAAAGTCACCTAAAGGCTCTAGGAATCTCAAGGCACACTATTATCTATAATCATTATTATAGAATTTTTAAGTCCTGTAGGTGAAAATGCTTCAATGAATCACATCCTAAAATTTCTATAATTTAAATGATAGTTCAAAAACAATAAAGCACTTGTGGATAAGTATTTTATTATTATTTTAAAGATAAAGTGCAATTACTATATCAAACAATGAGTTCATTTCTAATCAATAACAAGCTTCATAGATTAAAGAGATGAAATGATTATAAAAAAAGAGTGCTATATTTATATGTTTTTACTAATCACAATAAACACTGATTAATGATTATATACTTTTTTTTATACATCTTATAGATATGGAAGATTGAATTTTTCCTTATTGATTCTTTGAATCTTCAGTATGTAAGTACAATAATAACAGACTTATATAATCTGTTTTCAATCTTAAATTGATTAAAAATATTGATTACTTATAGGTTTATCAATAGGTCATTACGTCTTGGAAATTTTATTATTATGATCTCACTTTTTTTTATATAATTCTTATATTATTATCTGGATTTGATTTTAAATTAAAATTGATTGATTATTGACAGATTATGTTTATATTATTATTATTTTTCTTGGTAAATAGTGGCCCTCTATAGTTCAACATATTTACTAATACAGATATAATAAGAAATGTATTGTTGAGGGGAAAAGTAGGTTAATTAGTTTACATTTCTTAGCCTAGGTGACGTTAATTCTCTCTCTCTCTCTCTCTCTCTCTCTCTCTCTCTCTCTCTCTCTCTCTCTCTCTCTCTCTCTCTCTCTCTCTCTCTCTCTCTCTCTCTCTCTCTCTGTATCCTCTTCCAACAACTCAAGCAATGTCTTTATATTTATAAAAATAATAAACCCAAATTTATTTCCAGTATTTTTTTACATTAGTTCAGTCTATTTTTACACTAACCAAAAAAAAATTATGATGCATTTTTAACAATACTAGTGTAATATGTTTTAACTACTCGTACATTAAACCGAAAAATCGACCTGAAAACTGTTATTAAACCTCCCGAAATAGCAATCTTAAAATTTTAATTATTAACGCGCTGAGAGCAACCGCTGTTTAGTTTAGAACCTACGTCACAGCTACAACTTGCTCTCACGCTAGCTTGTCGCGAGCTGGAGTTGCTCTTATCTTTGCATAAATTATTTTACTACATAATTAAAGCTGTAAAAACATTTTATATATGTAAAATATAATGTCAAGTTGCGAGAGCAAAAATAAGGGTAAATTTTGCCCGCGCGAAACTAGCGTGAGAGCAAGTTGTAGCTGTGACGTAGGTTCTAATAGTCGTTAAACGACGGTTGCTCTCAGTGCATTAATAATTAAAATTTTAAGATCGCGATTTGGAAGGTTTTATAACACGATGATCACTATTAAAAAAGCCATTGTTGACTAACACTTTTAAGTTTGATTTCTTTCATACATATTTTAGGATAATTTTTAATTAGTAAAATAATAATTTCAACAAACTTTAAAGATTTTTTATAATATAATTTTGCATCTGTACAACAAGATAACACTTTTATTTATGGATTTACATAAGCATATATTTTATTTATTTAATGGCTTAATTCCTTGATGATGAATGATTAATAATGAACCACTTGCAATGACATGTTTTTAAATTTGTTGCAACATAATAACAAACATATAAGTGAAAACTATTTTTCAATAAGAAATGCATTAAGAATATTCATATTTATTTTAAATAGTTCGTTTATTGTAAGTGGTCCATTGGAGTATAGGCCTAATATAAGCAAATAATAAAAATAAAAAAAAAATCTAATTATTGTTTTAAACCTTTGTTTAAGTTTTTTTTGCTTGGTGATATATTTTTTCTGTCCAATCCCAAAGAATCTGATTACATGCAATCTTCAATAAAAAGCAATACAGTGTAATTGGATTCAATTATTCAATTTATTTATTATTATTATTATTTTTTTTTTGCCATATTGTGTTATCGTGCTCTTACAGGAACAGAAAATAGTGAAAGAAATAGTCACCAAAAGAAAAATGTATTATAATCAGTCCTTCTGTTTACTCAAAATGCGGAAAAGGAAGTGCCGTAAGAGGAAACCACGTGACAGTAAAAGTGGGAGAAAACTTCGTGCCAGCAGCAAGCTAACCTTGAGCTACCTCCCACCTTTACCATCATGTGGTTTCATCTTCCGGCCACTTCCTTTTCCGCATTTTGAGTAAACAGAAGCACACAATGTCTTAAAAATTATTAGTATTAACTAATTTTTTTTTATTTATCTCTAAAATTCCTTACAGTATATAATTTTGTTTAAACTAATTATTTTAAAATTATTTTCATAGAGAGCTGTGTTATTATTATTTTTTTTATCAATATTTAATATGTGATATATGTGTGTGTGTTTCAGACATCCTTATGAACCTATCCCAGGAACAACAGAAAATTCTGATGCCACTATATCATCGGAACCAATTTACAGTTGATTTATTTTTCATTATCATGTAAACTGAACTATTTTAACTCCAGTATAATATGATAATTTGTTAAAGCTACAAAAGTGAATTTTTTATAGTGTTTAATATTGTACTTAAAAGTGAAACTTTGTTGCATATAAAAGACATTTGTAATGGGATTTTTTTAAGGTACTACTTTAGGGTAGGAGTGAAAATTTTTTATTATGACTTTGAATTAAGTTAAGGCTGGGGTACCCAAAAATGAAATCAAAAAAATTCTATCTTAAAAACTCTCGTCGCAACAGAGCGTCAAAGTATCGCAAATGCCCCGCCCCCTAATGCTAATGAATCTATATTTGGACCCTAATTTTGAACAACTTCAAATTTTTTTCAGCGGTAAAAAAAAATACTAGCTTGTTTTTCGTGTTGATTTTTAATGAAAAATGATTTTTCAGATTTTTCTAGAACGAATCTGCCGAGAAAAAAATTATCGCAAATTGACCCATGTTAATGTGAATATGCAATCTTCATTAATTTTTTTCTCTATAAATGTCTCGTAAAAATCGTTTAAAAAGTCAAATTCATTAAAACTTGATCTATAGAACACACTAGTATTTTTTGTTTAGAAGTTGGTCAAGAAAAATTTTGCACACGTGGAGCTTGAGGTTTTGTATGTTTTGCGTGTTAAAGGGGGCGTATCCCAACGACTTTTAATGCTAATTTGCGGAAGATTTGATTTGAGCCGAAACTTTTTGGAGTATAGAGAATTGTTCCTTGGTTCATTATGAACCTTAAAAGTGATATTAAATTAAATTTTACGACAACATTGCTACCCTAAAGTAGTACCTTAAATGATAATATCAGCAGCAGCTATTTTAAGCTGAATATACATTTTTTAAATGTGTCATTAAAATATATATTGTGAAAGTAAGTAATGTTGTAGGTTTTAAAGAGGAAGTTCAGGGGTTACAAGATGGCTTTTTCAATGTTAGATAATGAGAAGAACTGTTCATAAATTCACATTGGCCCAAAGTCCTTCCGTAGCCCCGCAAACTCGAGATCATCCTGAGAGGTATGCAACCTGTCTCGTATCTTTTATGTCATAGTTACGGCTTTACTATAGAAAATAGTGGGTTGCACATCTCGCAGGATGAGCGCAAGTTTGTAGGGCTACCATGGGGCTACGGAAGGGCTTTAAGTCATCATATGTGAGTTATGAACGGTTCTTCTCATTATCTAACATTGAAGAAGGCATGTTGTAACCCCTGAACTTCCTCTTTAAATGTTTTTTTAAAAAAATGAACTATTTATCTATTGTTGAAAAATATGAAATTTTTTTTTATAAAAAATAGTTATTTATAAGAAATGTTAAAAAATAGTCATAACCTGATTGCTACTATTAAGTGCATTGAGTTTTCAAGATCATAAAAAAGTACTAACTTGAAAAAGAAGTCAGCTAAAAGTCAACCGTAAACATAAATATGTGATACCTTTCCCCCATCAAGTGATATGACTATTGAAGCCATAAAAAATATGTATATTGATGCAATATAAACTGAATATATAAAGCATAAAAATATGCCTTCAGGTGGGTTGACTGGCCAAATTTAAAAAAATTATTTACTCCAAAATTAAGCTCATAGAAACTTGAAACTAAAACTAAAAGCTTGATTTTTGAATTTTCTTTTAGCGTTTCCAGCTTGTGGTCTGTTAAGCCAAGACTTGAAACCTAACCAAATTACTGTAACAAGTATTAATCCTGGCCTACCCTCTCAAGGGGTTTCATGACATCAACAATGTGACATGTCAAATAAGAATGTATATTTACATTCAACAGATTTGATTTATTGTGATGCAATTTTTAAACAACCTTTTCACTGTGAAATAGTGAAAAAAAAAAATTTTATTTTGTATTAAAATAGTATCAATGTTAAAGTATATGTGAAAACATATTTGTTTCAATTCACAACTTACAATAGCATTTTATTTTTCATATCTGTAAGAAAAATAATAAAAAAGTTATTATTTTGTAAGAATGAAAAAAAAAAAAAAAAAAAAAAAAAATCTAATACAAGTTGTGAATTGAGAAGACATTCTTAATAGAAATATGAAAATGTTTCTGCTTTTACTTACATATTGTACTGTATTACTGTATTTTATTTTAATATAAAAGAAATAGAAAACCAGCAAGGAACTTACCATAGTAAAGAGAATCTTTGTTATAGTAAAAGTCTTGCTAGCACGAAGTAATACATTTGAGATAGCTTTCAAGTCTTTCTCGCTGCAAAGACCAAGGACTGACAAAGACACACATACATATCAATACTTGCCCGTCAAAGTGAACAAACTACACTTTACATAATTCTGTTCAAAATGAGCGATCTACACGTTACAAATTCCAAGTTCTCCCACATAGTTCTTCTGATAAAAACAAGCAGAAGCGCCAAACGTAGATCGTTTGAGTAAAATTTCCAAAGTGTAGTTTGTTCACTTTGACGGGTAAACATCGATATTCCATTTTCTGTTGGAATTTAGTGCCAAAAGCTATCCATTTTGTTTTTTTAATTATTTTTAGTGTCGTCTCTATGCTAGCAAGATTTTCACTGAACTATGAAACTCTTTCCACAATTGCAAAGCCCATGTTGGTTTCCTTTGTTCTTTTCTTTTAATTTATCAATCTAACCGCGATGGTTAACTTTTTATTATTGTTTTTTCTTATGTATGAAATGAAATTGTAATTATAGGTCACAAAAGTCACACTGCAAAACAAAAGAAAAAAAAAGTTAAAAAATGTTCTTTATAAATGGATAAATTTTATAGATTGATTAAAATTATGATTTTGTAGTCAGTAAATACTATTTTAAAACAAAATATTTATCATGCACTCAAAAATACATTTTTATAGCATAAGTAAGATGTAACTTAAATTATATAAAAGAGCATATTCTGTATCGACAACTCTCACTCAACATGTTCCAATCATATGGTTATCAGTTATCAAAAATGCTTGAAAAATTGA
Source organism: Ecdyonurus torrentis (assembly GCA_949318235.1). NCBI lineage: Eukaryota > Metazoa > Arthropoda > Insecta > Ephemeroptera > Heptageniidae > Ecdyonurus > Ecdyonurus torrentis. The sequence goes on from OX439136.1 coordinate 6,214,859, forward strand.
TATTATTGTATACTTTCCCCTTTTTTGACATCTTGTTCTATTTTAAAAGCTCTGTGATTGGTTGTGCTCACTATAAAATAATAATATAAAAAAAATAGTGTAATTCGTAAACCCCGTTTTCTTGCTTAAAAAAAAAAATAAAAAAAATAACTACAGTTGATACACGTACTATCATAGAGAAACAGTATAGAGAAGCTACTCAATAGGGAGTTCATGTCGCTAAAATCATTGGAGGGGAGGCAGTGTTTACAGTCGATTTCAGTGAGTTCCGCTCCTTTGGAGTAGATGGCGTTGCATTATTTTTCGTTCTTATTTCGGCCCGGGGCGCTCCTCAGGAGCGCCCCGGGCTCGGCTCCCCGAAATAAGAACGAAAAATAATGCAACGCCATCTACTCCAAAGGAGCGGAACTCACTGAAATCGACTGTAAACACTGCCTCCCCTCCAATGATTTTAGCGACATGAACTCCCTATTGAGTAGCTTCTCTATACTGTTTCTCTATGGTACTATGCCAAAACAAGGTCTTTCCCGCCAAAAACTGCATCTGGGGTACTACACCAATCAAAGAGCGTTTTATAAACCTACCAGCCAATTGCAGTTGACTTTACATAGTTAATTAAGCTGCATCCGCTCGACGTAGTTTTGGCATAAGTGTAGTCATTTTAGTAGCAGAAAACAGGGTTTATGAACAGCCTTAATAACTTCCCAGAAGTAGCTTGGAAGTTAATAATGAAATAGAGTGTGTGTGCATGACCGTCATTCTGAATGCTTTTCGATGCTCTTCTTGAGCAATGAATAACATTGCTCAGCATAGGACAAACATAAAAAAAAAAATATATTAGCTGAAGGTTTTAATGTTTAATTTTAAACTGTGGTTTCTAGAATATCAAGGGCTACTTGGCAATTTGGTACTTCTGCAATTTCCACATTTTTGGCACATCTGCAATCTCCACGCTCCCCACTCTTGAAACATCTTCATACGTTTAGTGCGCACAGATGAGCCATTAGTAGGCGTGGCGGAGACTGCAGTTGTGCCAAAAAAAAATGAACTTAGGGAGATTGCAGAAGTACAAAAAAAAACTCGTTAATATAGTTTTTTTATGTAACTATATTAACGTACAGTAGTTTTGAAAAGGTTTATTTGTATCATAATTGTAACTTAAAGAGTAAATTAGCCTATAAATTTTAAAAATAATACCTAAATTCTTAAAGAGTTCTAATTTGTACTATCTCAAATTATTTAAGTTTCAAATATTAATTTTATTTTTTAATATATTTTCTTAAGTTTTATTTTTCCCTCCATATTTTACTTAAAAATTAAGATATATTTTATAATTACTTTTTATTTAATTTGTTCCAACATTCCTAATTATGTAATTTTAATTTTTAATTCTAATGTTAAAAATGCATAATAAATCAAACTAAATAACAATAAAACATACATTCTCATTAGGCGATTTATTATGCATTTTATTATTATTTTTTGTGCTTGTTTCCAAATTTATTTGTATGTAAATTTTATGTATGTTTTGTAACTTTGTGAAAAGTCATGCTATAGATATATAAGACAATACAAATATCTGTGAGTTCTGATGCTATTAGGATGTCACCATGTAGTCAAATTGTGTAATACTTTTGTCATGCCAGTGGGATTTAAAACCCTTATGGTTTTTCTAAGGGGTAAAACTAGAACCGTGAATTTCAATAACGCTCATCATGGCTTTTTCTATATAAATATAATTATATTATTATTATTATATTATTATTATTATATTATTATAATAATAATTGATAATAATAAAAAAAAAACTCCTTAAATTAATAATTAATAACAAAAATCATGGTTTTTGATACACACCCCTAGTAAAAATATGTAAAAATTATATTTTTAAAAACACCTGTTAAGAAATTAGGGGGTAAAAAAAATAATAAAAAAAATAGCTTCTCAAAAAACTTGAAAAAGCAAAATGTAAACCAAATAAATTTTTAATTCCAAATTGAATGCAAATTTGATATGTGGATCGTTCACAATGGGTTCACAGTGTTTCAGTCCTTCACCACAAGTGGTCATGGAGCATCATGGGGGTCAGGGGTGGTGTTTGTCACCTACTTAAGATTATAAAAACGTACCCAAGTGGAGTCATGTAAGACATCAAATCCACCCTGCTGACCCCAAATCAGGTTATACAGAACCCTCCTTCTACGGGGAGGGGTGAGGAGGAAGAATGGGGGAGGGGGAAGGGGAGGTAAGTTTTATGGGGAAGTGGGAGCTATAGGGATTAGGGGGAGTGGAAGGGACAGGGAGGGAGGAATATGTTCATGACTATAATATTTCTTTTGTTTCCTTGCTTGAATTTACCCCTGCGAGCTATGCAGTTCTTTCCCCACAAATAATAATAATAGGTAATAATAATGCATAAATACAAATAAATTATTCTTTCATACAGATACACAATTTTTTTATTTCCAAAAAATTGCACATAACAAAAAATGATAAAATAATTATTTACAGATAAACAGTGTATGTATAGATAAAAACATTGGAATAATAAATTTTTAGCAAGAATACATTTTAGATATGTAGGTTTTCACGGTTCGATGGATGAGGTGAGACATTGCTAGGTATGTCTTGGGCTCTAACGGGATAACCGTGGCGGGTGTTGTTCTTCTTCTGTTCACGACGTTTCGCGACCTGCGTTGGTCGCATCTTCAGGTGAGTATGGTCCGAGTGATGTTGTTCTGCTCCTTATATAGCTGGTAGTGGGGGAAGTGGTCCCAGCTGCGCTCTCCTATTGGCCGGTTGTGGGATACTGCGCCGCGCCAATCGGGTGGTCAGGTTGTGACCGCTTGCTCCTCTCTCTCTCTCAGGGCCGCGAGTGCGGGTTGCCACGATGTAGATAGCGGGAGGCCGCCCTCGCTCTTGCGGTTCATGATGTTGGGTGCCTTGCCGATCTCGATGGCTTCGCGGACAAGGCGTGGGCCGTAATGTCGTATCGGGGCGATCACTCTGGTCTTCTCGAAGTTGATGCTATGGCCCAGAGATGATGCGTGGTCGGCCAGAGATTACTCTTTCTTGTGGTTCTTTTGTACTGCTTTGGCGTGTTCTTCTCGTCTGGTAGATATAAGCCGTTTCGTCTGGCCTATATAGATGTGGTCACAGTCTTGACAGGGGATGGAGTAGATGCCCTCTGTGTGTAGGGGGATCTTGTCTTTTGCCGAGCGGATGACGTCACGCAGCTTCTTGTTGGTGTTGAAGATAGTGCGAACGCCGCGCCGTTGTAGTTGGCGGGCGATGCGGTCGGTGACGCCGGCAACATAAGGTAGGAACGCTCGGTGTTCTTGTTCGGGGGTACGGCCCTTTTAAGGAACAAGAACAAGAACACCGAGCGTTCCTACCTTATGTTGCCGGCGTCACCGACCGCATCGCCCGCCAACTACAACGGCGCGGCGTTCGCACTATCTTCACCACCAACAAGAAGCTGCGTGACGTCATCCGCTCGGCAAAAGACAAGATCCCCCTACACACAGAGGGCATCTACTCCATCCCCTGTCAAGACTGTGACCACATCTATATAGGCCAGACGAAACGGCTTATATCTACCAGACGAGAAGAACACGCCAAAGCAGTACAAAAGAACCACAAGAAAGAGTCATCTCTGGCCGACCACGCATCATCTCTGGGCCATAGCATCAACTTCGAGAAGACCAGAGTGATCGCCCTGATACGACATTACGGCCCACGCCTTGTCCGCGAAGCCATCGAGATCGGCAAGGCACCCAACATCATGAACCGCAAGAGCGAGGGCGGCCTCCCGCTATCTACATCGTGGCAACCCGCACTCGCGGCCCTGAGAGAGAGAGGAGCAAGCGGTCACAACCTGACCACCCGATTGGCGCGGCGCAGTATCCCACAACCGGCCAATAGGAGAGCGCAGCTGGGACCACTTCCCCCACTACCAGCTATATAAGGAGCAGAACAACATCACTCGGACCATACTCACCTGAAGATGCGACCAACGCAGGTCGCGAAACGTCGTGAACAGAAGAAGAACAACACCCGCCACGGTTATCCCGTTAGAGCCCAAGACATACAATGTCTCACCTCAATACATTTTATTTTCTGGAGAAAAAAAAAATTGGAAGAACTCTCATAAATTTGTTACATTAAAATAATAATAGGGCCTAATAATAATAAGCAAAGGAAACCAAAAAATTAAAAATGTAATAAAATTATTTTACTAGTCAATTAAATTTTGATCTTGTTGCGAGCAATATGTCTAACTCGTTTTTTTTTTTATCAAGCTAAGCAAAATGTGTAACTCATTTCCAAATGTTATGTAGATGTCGCTCGACTTACACATACACGTATTGCTTCGCGTGACAAAAAAAACGAGTTACACATTTTACTCATACCTTTTTTTTTGTAGGAGAAATAAAAATAATTACACTAGCTAGGAATTTAATAAGTTTTCAAAATCCTGTGTTAAAGAGTTAAAAAAACATTCAAAATTCCAATATTTTCGACCAATACACTGTGATGATGGTATATGCAATGAACATAAAAGCTAGAATATTTTATTTACATTTGTAACATAATATTTATATGTTTTTAAGGCCTATTCGTACAAAGCCATATTTTTAATATGCAATAAATATAATTAAATGAAACTTTAATACAGATTGTAGGTACTGTATAATCAAATGGATATTATCGGCATAAAGAGTTAGCCAATCTGATCGCAGTGACAAAAAAAAAAAAAAAAAAAAAAAAAAAAAATCCCACGAATATTTTATAATTCCGCAGAAATAAAAGGTTCAATTTAGAATGCATATTTAGGCCTATGCATTTTTATTTTTATTTTTATTTTTTTAGCGTTACAGTAGCACCTATTTATATACTGCACATTATAAATATCGCTCCTTGAGAATGGCACTCATTAAATATATGATTATTTAACCCAAACCCAGACTATCTGCAAAAAAAGTACGTAATTCATACATACAATTTGCTTACTTTTAATACAAATTTACATACAATATAAACTAACGGAGTTATGTAACTTACATACATACATTCATCATATGTAAAGGATGTAAATTTGTCACTACATACAAATTAGGTACTTATTTTGCACATTCGTGGAGTCAGGGAACTTAAAAATAAAATCACAGATAGTAAAAAAATGCATAGTGAGTCAAAATGAGTACAATATAGAAAGAGAACCTCTTATTTAATACAACATTTATCAAATTTGATATTTGAAGCACATGTAGGAGAGAGAAATGAAGTATAAAAATTTTGCATTTTGATTTTTTTTTTCTTTGAATATTTGTGCTATACTATAAAATCAAATAGTACTAAAATATACCTACTTAAATTGTAACTTGCTTTATAAGAAGAGGGACAAAAATGCAAGGTTTTTCAAATAAATAAAGAGTTGGGTTGGGACAACCCTACTTTTCTTTAAACAAGAATTAACCCTCTTAATTTCTCGGTAAAAATGTTGACTATTTTTAAGCAAAGCACTTAATTATTGCTCATTTTTCAACACATATTTTAGCAAAATTATTTTGCTAAAGACACTTCATTTTTACATAAGTAAACACAAAACAATGACAAATGTTTATATCTTTTTAATTCACTTAAAAAAAAGCCACATGATTTTTTTTTTAAATTATACCCTAATTATAGGCCTAATTATAATTTGTAGCAAAATTATTTCTCTATCATATGGCATAAAACATATTTTTAAAATTATCATTAGAAACTTTGAAATTAAATAAAAAATATAAAGTGTTTTAATTTTTCCCCCAACAAATAATTAGAAAAATTATAGTTTTTTTTAGCATCTTTTTTCCTATGTTCTTTGTTTAGCAAAATTATTTTGCAATATTACATTCATAAACAACTTTTTTTTTTCAAAGTATTATTTCTATCATAAAAATAAACAATAGAATCCATTTAAGAAATTATTTACAAATTTGTCATTTCGTAATAATTCCTATTAAAAAAAAGGTAATCATTTAACTATTATATTGCAACTAGCAAAACTATCTTGCTATCATGGCAGTAATCGTATTTTTAATAATTACGACTTTTTCAAAATGAAAAATAAAAACATAAATTTAATGTTAACTTTTCTCTTTTCTTTTCTTTTCTTGTGTTTTTTTTTTTTTTTCTACTTGAAACATAAAAATTTGAAAAATAATAATTTGTTTTTTTCCTAGACACTTTTTGTACAGCAAAACTATTTTGCTATTTGCCCTCATAAAAATACAAGTAAAATAAATAACTTATTTTTTAAAGTTTACAAATCAAATTATTATTTGTATGATTAAAGTGAACAATTGATTTTATTTGAAATTATATAAAAAGTTGTCCGTTAGTAATAAATTTTTATTATTACTAAAAACCTCCATAAAAATCTACTAGATAAACTCAGGGAGGAACACTACTTAATTTAAGTAGAAATTAACAATATATAAAAAACAAAATGATTTCACACATAATATAATAGTTTATAGGGAACTCTTATTTTCTCAAAGTTCTATTTCAATAATATATATATATATATATATATATATATATATATATATATATATATTTTTTATTGAGTTCATAATTTCATTGTACTTTTTTTTTTAATATTAATAATTAAAATTCACTCAAAATTAACATGAGAGTCACTATTACCAACCATTTGATCTGATTCTGAATTAAAACCACTAGTTTCACCACTACCTCTATTTTTTTTAACTTCACTTAATAAAGGTTGACTTAACGATACATTACAATAAGCCACATTTTCAACAGTAGGAAGTTCATTTAAACTAAAAGTTAATTTCTTCATATCTTGACCACAGTCAGATAAAGCTCTTGGTCTATTTATTGTTGACATTAATTCCAATGGAGGTAATTTTCTTGGCATTTCGTAACCATCACTGGTAAGATTGGAATTGGGATTACAGTCTAATGGCTCGTGGATTAACTCAAGGTATTTTGGCAGTTTAGTTGTCGGTGTATCTTCTAATCCGCTGTCACTTTCAGGGGGGAGGGAGACTGTAACAGCGCCTGCTAAGATTGAAGATGATGCGTCAAAGGAAGACGAGGGGCTGTACTCTTTGACTGGACGATCACCTGTAAGGTAAAATTGTTATTTAAGTTACACATATAAAATAACAGAAAATGTAACCTCTAGAATGTAGCACATAATTTAGAGAAATGTTTAAAATACTAAATATTCTCACTCTACCATGTGTATATATAATGGAAAGTGCTTTAAAACTTTAAAAAAAAAAAATTGGGATTTTTTTAAAGTCATGAAATTCAACACAGTCATAATACAGGAATAACGAGGCAAAAATTCAGTGTTTATAAAAGAACAGAAATGTACAATAGGGGTCCTTTCTGTAGTTTTCTAAACATTTATAATAATCTGCCATAAAAGCTTAAATTTTTTTTTTACTATAAAATAAAACAGAATTATTCAGTTGATGAGTTTATTAACAAGTCACAGTCAGATAAGTAGTTATTTAAAGTATTATTGTCTTTGTTTATTTTTAAATTGTATAATTGTTTTGTATAGGGATATTTGACTATCATTTTCAATTGCTTTTTTTTTTAAGCAATAACCTTGACTCTCTCTCTCTCTCTCTCTCTCTCTCTCTCTCTCTCTCTCTCTCTCTCTCTCTCTCTCTCTCTCTCTCTCTTTACACAGGCTACCCCTGAATAAAAAACAATGTGGAAAATGTAAAGTGGAATAACTTAAATATTTGATTGTGTTTTCACGTGTTTGACGTAACTAAACTTTTAAGTGCCATTTCTTCTTTACTTTGTATATTATAATTCGCAACCATCTAGTTTGCGAGATATCAGTCGGTCACCTACCCCCTTAACATAAAATTAGTTTAGAAAATTAAGAAAATCTATGCAAACATATAAACCAACACATACAAAGCATACATTAAGGAAATTACAATAAAAAGTAAGAAAAAGATAATATACAGTACATACTACATACATTAACAGACTTAAAGAAGAAGTTATAATGTTTTCCAACCACTTCTTTTGAGTTTTTTTTTTCTTTCTACAGATCATGCAATATATCAATTAAATATATTTATACCTGAGTAGGCAGAGAGGTTTTCATCATCTAAGTACCCTGCATTTTCCATGCCAAAACCTGTTAGTAATACAAATAGTTTGAGTTAATCACATGCTAAAATATCTCACCATGCGCTAGCTGCTACATGCTAAAATTTTGAGTCACGCAAAACAAGAAGGGGGGGGGGGGGGGAGGGGTCAGGTTTTATTGTTTCATTATTGTTGTTGTTTTTTGTTCTTTTTTTTTTGCCCCCCCCCCCCCTTTTTAATAGCTGTATTATATTTTTGTATTATCCTCTTCAGTCCCATTATACATTACAGTGGACCTCAGATAATTCAATAAAAAATAGAAAATTAAAAAAAAAAAAAAAAATTATATAGGTATAGGATTTAAAATAAAAATACAACAATTGGACCAGAAAACGCTCCTGAATTTACGCAATTTTTAACACTATTTTGAGCATTCTAGAGTAGGTAGGAGGTCCACAAAAGCAAGAAAACCTTTTTGACAAAAGATACATGTTTTTGTCTTTCTGAAAGCCGCACAAAAATATGGTTAAAATTTATGACAGAAAATTGAAAGAAAATTGAAAGAAAATTGTCAAGCATTTACAATGCTACTAAAATTACTTTAAATTAAAATCAATATATTGCAACTGTTTGATTATTATTAATTATTAGGCCTATTATTAGGCTATTATTATTATTTTTTTAATGATACATAACATAGAGCAAGACAATTTCAAAGCTGTTATAACTATAAGTTTCTACTGATGTCTGCTTACAGTTTCATGTTCAGTTCATGCACCAAGGATGTTAAATTAGAACAGTTATTAGCAAACCTGCTTGACAGCTCTGTATGCTTTTTTTTTTTTTTTTTTTTTTTTTTTTTTTTTTGCACCATGCATCAATATGATATCTAATGAAATGAACAATTATGAAGTTTATTGACTGATAAAGGAACAACTGTTTTGAGGCCAACTGTAAGCAATTTCAGTCACATCCGCTTCCGTTTCTCCTTACTACGCATGCGCAGTAAGTTGAAACAGAAGCAGATATGAGCGAAATTGCTTATAGTCGGCCTCAAAACAGTTGTTCCTTTATTAGTCAATTCTAAAATAAATATATTAAATCATTATTAATATACTAACAATAAAAGTAGTTTAAGAAAATTCTTTAAAACCAACACACCTGCAATTCACAAGGCATTAAAAAAAAAAAATAATAAAATAAAACTAAAAAACTAAAATAATGTACCAAAATAAAAATGCCATATGTGAATGCTCCCTAACAATTATACCCCCACCAACAAAGCTAAAGATAACGTATAAGGCAGCGACTGTGCATTTTGTGCATCTGCTGCAAGATTTAATTCTTTACGTTTTGATGGCAGGAAAATATTATCGTGTGTATTTTTTGTTTTTTGTTTTGAAAAGTTGAACTTTTACCAGAAATAGATCTTGGTGATCGGGCAAATTTGGAAAAGACGAATGAAGTGTGCTACGTTATCTTCAGCTTCATTGAACCCCACTAGCTATAGCACTGATGACATCACACACACTCACTCACACACACACACACACACACACACACACACACACACACATAAGACATGCCATACTTACTAGTATAGCCGACGTAATGCCCAGTTAAAGGTGTTGGCTCTACGTTCAGTTGTAAGTTCTCCATGACGTCCAGACAATGTTTGAAAGTTGGTCTGTCCTCTGGGAAGTAGTTCCAACACTTCAGCATTAGCTCACTCCTGTAGTAATGACATTATCACAATTAGTAACACCACTCATTAGTTTATAAATATTTTTGGGAAAAAAGATAGCTGAAAGATTTGATAGCAAAAACTGGGAAATAGGAGACAGTAAGAGCTTACACTAACAGGGATGCTGTGGTAATTAATTATTATTAATGAAATATCACTTGGCAGTTAAGTCAATTAATTTTAGGAAGTATTTCATTCTGGCCATTGTGAATGTATTATGAAAAAAGGAAATAATAAAAAGGAAGGAAGGAAAAGGCTTCAAATTAAGAAGCATTACAAAATATTTGATATTTAATATTTAATGTAACGGGAAAATAAATGACCAGTAATAAATAAACATCAAAACAATATTGGTAGGATATTAAAATACATTTTAACTTTCTTCATAATGCCATAAAATACGATGTAAACTTGTGCAAAAATAATGCTGACAAAAATAAATACTGTACATAATAATTATATTAGATCATTTTCAGCACAATTTGTTCAATACAGCATAATTTAAGCTATATTGCATAATAATTATGTTATACAGAATAATTATTTTTGTTGTTCTAATTTAGCATAATTTATGCTATAATGATCTAAATGCAGCATAAATTATGTAATTTATTATTTCCGTGCACCTGTGGACAAAAGTTTCTGAACAATTTGTAGAGGCAACCACTCTATGCTATCAGCTGCAGCCCCATTTGTCAACTCTTATCCAGAGGTGTACAGCTCTGGCCAAAAGTTTGAGAATGATTTGTATAGGCAACCCGCAACCACAACATGTTATCTTTATGAGAAAACGCTGAGGCTGCCGATAATCGGGCTGCCGCTGCCCCGTTCTTAAACTTTTGGCCAGAGCTGTACATACTGCACCACTGCCTTACTGAGAACCAATGCTGCTCTCTATTTTTACTCTACTAGCTTACTGTGCACTTGGGAATTTTTGTTCATGCATTTCAGATTAAATAAAAAAAAAAAAAAAAAAAATGAAACTTTTATGTTACCTATTATTTTCCTTTTGCAAGACAAGTAAAAAAAAAAAAAGAAAAAAAGATAATACTAAGGATAAAATTAATTTGTTTAAAAGTAAAAAAATGTGATTAAACTTGTTTTCTATTAAGATGTTACTCACAGAGGGTCAGGACTATTAGCAGGAATGTTAAGTCTGCCGCCATTCCTCACATGATGCAGCACTTCAACATTGGTACGTGCAGGGTAAGGTTGCTGACCAAGGGTCAAGATCTCCCATGTGAGGACACCAAATGCCCACACGTCACTCTGGCTTGTGAAAACACCATCCATTAAACTTTCTGGTGCCATCCATCTGTAATTACATCATGAAATAATATAAAATTAATATAATGAAAAAGTACACAACAAGATAACATGACATACATTTCTACCAAAACTACTTCCAGCGGATACAGTGTAATTAACTATGTTAAGTCAACTGTGATTGGCTAGTAGGTTTCTTACACGATCTCTGATTAGCACCACGGATACAGCTTTTGGCGGGATCGAACGACCTTATTTTGACCAGAGTGTATCTTTCATTTTTTTTTTTTTTTTAATGAAATTATGTGATACCAGTGACCACATACCAGTGTGTAAGTAGTGAAAATCTACTTAGTTATCATTATTATACAAATCACCTTTATGCTCATAGTTGTTTTATCATGACTTAAAGGAATAGACCAGAAAAAAATATAAGCATTTATATCAGTGAGGTTTTAAAGTGACACACAACCCTAAAAATAAGTATTTTTTGTTCTTTCCTAAAACAATTCAATAGTAATCAGTCGTTTATTTGACTTTTCTAGTCCGCGGGATAAGCGAGTACCGCGAGGGTAACGATATAGAGTACACGCCCCTCTACTATGAGTGTAAAAATTTTGTACCCCCTGCTGTACCTGGTACGCTTACCTGAGAAGGTGTACAGATTTTTTACTCACACAGTAAAGGAAATCTCTGACGTCAGAGATTTCTTCTTTACCCTCGTGGGGCTTGCTTATTCCGCGGGCTGGAAAAGTCAAATAAACGACTAATTTCTATTGAATTACTTTAGAATAGAACAAAAAATACTTATTTTTAGGGTTGTGTATCACTTTAAAGCATAGAGTCTACTAGTCCCAAAAACAGCTTCTTCCATTTTCAACAAAGTTGATATCATACCTGATAAAGATAATAAACTCATCTTTATGGATGAAGCAGGTTTTGGAACAAGTCAACTGATATGGCAGTTGTACACTTGCTTACCTGACAGGCAAGAGTCCTTCTCCTTCCTTGCGATAGTAGTCACTCTTGTAAATATCTCTTGCAAGACCAAAGTCTCCAATCTTGACGACACGAGTCTGTCCTGAGAACGTCACAAGACAGTTTCTGCATGCAAGATCACGGTGCACAAAATGCATTTCCTCGAGGTAGCGACACCCACGTGCCACATCCACGCACATGGATACAAGGTCAAGTAAGGTTAAGGCACCAGAGTTCTGAAACATAGCATAGAATCATTATAGGCCTCAACAAAATAGGTCTCAGCTGCATAGAAAAGATAACTACTGTATAGCTACTTACAGCTAAAATTCTGCTTGACCTAAGATGACTAAGCAGATCACCTCCCTCCATCAGCTCCATGATGATATAGTTTGGATCATTGTCTAAACACACCCCAAGCATCTGCAGAATGTGAGTGTGTCGGAAGTTACTCATCAGTTGAGCTTCTTTCAGGAAGTTGGCTTTCTCCTGCTCTGTAGCACCCTTGTGTAGCGTCTGAAAACATGGAGAAATGCAGAACATAGTTAACTATGAACAGTTTTGATAAATTTGAAACCAGCAAGGGCCTTATGCATAGTGAAGAGAGTCCCGTAGTTTGGTGAAAATCTTGCTAGCACAAGTATAAAAACTAAAACATTGGAAATATTTTGGCAATAAACTCCAAAAGAGATGGAGTAATGTGTTATGCCTTCATCAGTCCTTATCCTTACAGACTCAGAGAAAAGCTATCAATGACATATTTTCTCTAAGTCTGTAAGGAAGGACTGATGAAGACATAACCACACTCCATCTCTCTTGGAGTTTATTGCCGAAATATTTCCAATGTGTTAATTTTAATGTGTTATTTTTAGCAAGATTTTCACCAAACTAGGGGACTCTCTTCACTTATGGTACATGCTGGTTTCTCCTATCCTTTTCTTTCCAATTTATCATACCTAACTGCGATGGTTTATTTTCCTTAATATGTGAACAGTTTTGTAAGAATATTAAATTTAGACTTTAATTATTATTCATTTTACTATTACAAATTTACTTCAAAAAATATAACTTTCCAGCAAATAACAATAATGAAATTACTAGTTGCTTGAGTTACTTATGCATCCCATGCAACAGGTATTCAATACATAATTTCCTATACCTTGGTTGATATTTAGTATAAAAAATAGTTCAACTGTACAATATATCATGTTTAAAATGACACATTTTACCCATTTATTGGCTAAATACAAGACTGTGACTCACCTTGACGGCAACTCTCTCTTGTCCACCTGGTAGATTCCTCGCAAGTCCCTCAAACACCTCTCCAAAGGCTCCACTCCCCAGTGTTTTAGTCAACGTAATTTGGTCTCTCCTGATGTGAGGCAGTGCTGCTACCTCCTGATCAGTGGGTGCAAGAAGAAGTTCACCAGCAGCTGCAAGGGTGGTTGATGACCCTGAATGTCCAGTGTACAGCACATTGGTATGCTGCATCAGGGGTTGTCCATTGCGAGCACGAGGGATCTCTCTCAGGGTAGCTAGTTCAACATCAGGGCGTAGTGTTGGGCTTAGGGTTACTTGTAGTGCTTTTTTCTCTTTCTCACGGCGACGAACTGTCATAGAACATACAAAAATGAGGTTAAAATTGCACTAAAAATCTATTAATACTGTATTACAAATAATAATGAGGAAAACAATTAAATTGATAGTGTAAGCCATCTCTAGCTGTACAGAGCTCACTGCTCAGCCTTACTGAAGAGTCCTAGGTATAAAGGACAAACCCGTCTATGACTAAGTCTGGTGCTGTTTTATAATGTTTCCCCTTTGATGAAGTGCAAAAACATGAGGTACTAGGTACTATCATATTTTATTTAAATAAAAAAAAAAAATAATAAAAAAAAAATCTAGCACTCATCTATAGGGACCGGATTTTTAGTTGCAAATGTCTGCTTGCGCCTGCAAGGTTGGTTGCTCCTTGTACCGCACAACAATTTACTAAATATTTATAAATTTTGGTTCATTTCAGGTATTTTGAGGTAAATTACAGGTAGATAGGAAATATTTTACAAATTGATAATAAGTTTTTGCAGGCGCAAGCAGACATTTGCAACTGAAAATCCGGTCCCTACTCATCTATGCTAAAAAATTTGATCCCAAGTCCCAATTAACTATATAAATTAGAGCCTTTTTTGGTTTTATTAATTTTCAGTTTAATGTGCTTTCATCTCTCTTATACTATATACATTTTTTTTAATTTCTATCCTTCACATTTAAATTAGAATACTAAGAATAGATAAATAGAAAGGCTGTCACTTAATATAAAATGCATTTAGGTACTCACCATAGACTCTGAAAACAGTAACTAGAGTGCCTAAAATCAGTATGAGAATACTGAAAGTGCCTAAGACAGCCATGATGACCACAGTCCAATTCTGCTGAGAGTCCAACTTAGCTGCTTCACTCCAGTCAAACACTTCACTTGCAGCACTCCATGCACTTGTGCCGTACATGTTGTGAGAGCAAGTACGGAAAGAGTATTTTACACTGGGTCTTAGTTCAGTCGAGATAATCCAGTAGTTCTCTGAAAGGGGGGAAACAAAATAATAATAACACTTTTTTTTTATAGAGTAGTTTCATTCATGTTAAAGTCGACGTCATAAGTGAGTACTAAATAACATTGGCCGGTATAGGAAAATAGCACATTTTGCCAGTTTAAAAATACTTCGCAATTTTTTTGAGAGCATTGATGCTGTTAACAGGTTGAATTAGTACCTTAAGTATGCAAGAAAAATAATTGCCAAAAAATAGCTTATTTTCCAAAGAAAATAGCCAAAAACTACGTTTTTCCTATGCTGAGCAATGTTATTCATTGCTCAAGAAGAGCATCGAAAAGCACTCAGAATGACGTCATGCGTACACACCCTTATAGAGCAAATACACAATGCCACAAAAGTACCAGATAGTTAATTTAGTTTTTTTTTTTCTATGCATTAGCGCACATTAAAAGTAATAATAAATGTGTGTAGAACTAAAAAAAAAAATAAATAAATAAATAAATAAATAAAAAAAAAAAACGCAAAAAAAAAAAAAAAAAAAAAAAAAAAAAAAAAGCAGGAAAGTTAAAAAATCTTAACCTGAGCAAGAAATGGCATGTTTTCATAAAAGACAAGACCAACACTTGTTGGAACAACCTGTTACCAGGAGCTGCCTGGGTCAATCAAGAAATATTATATCTTATCTTATCTTAATACTGTGATACACATTCTTTATTAAACTTTTTTTTTTTTTTTTTATGCAAGTCAGAAATTTTTAAAGTAAAAAAATTATTTACCAATTTTTTTTAATGTTTTAATGTAACATAAAAACATATTATTGTCGATGATGATAGCAGCACTAGTGTGGTAAAAATACTCCAATTTATACCTTAACCTGGCGAAAATTGTTAACCGGCTAATTTTTACAGAATCTGGTAGAGAAAAAAATTCTGAATCCGGCAATATAAAATTGCAGATTTTTTAACCGGAGCTTCATGCTAATTAATTGTAGTTTAATCGGACAATTATGTTTCAGGAGAAAAAATTTTTCTAACTAATATAATAATGCTAGAATATTTATAAAGCCATGTTTACAAAGCTAAGATACCAGGCTAATAGGAAAAAAATAGAAAGAGCAAATTTAGCATTTAATTATAGTTTAATCGGTGATTAAGTTTTTTTATGCACATAACAGTCGCTCAAAACGTTGATTGTGAGTATAAAATAACAATTTTATCCCAAAATTGTAAAAAATAAAAGTTTTAGGAAATATTATTGCTATTTCAAAACTGTTTTTATTTTTATTGTGCTGTGAAAATCGGAAAAATTATAGGGAAAGAAAGAGCGCAAGGAGCTCGCTCCGCGGCAAACTTGCTACGCAGCGCGCATACATTAAGTAGCGCGGGCTGCTATTGGAAAATATTTTCCACTCGTGCAAATACTTCCAGAGTAATGAAACTTGGTACACATTTACTTTAGACCCCGATGGTCATTTTGAGCCTCAGTACCCAATTTTTACTTTACCCCTTCCGAGTTCCGACCCTAAGGGACCCTTAAAGGTTCAAAGTAAGGGTGTTTATTATTTTACACTTCAACTGTGCAAGATAGAGAAAAATGTTTCAAACAAAAATTGTTGGGCATATTTTTTTACATGCCCATGTAAATTTTCAAACTGCAACGTTGCCAAGTTTTTGCACAGTGTTGCCAAAACTATGCCAGTTATGGGCAAAATTGGGGTTTCAATGCTATAACTGGTTCAAATATTGCAACTAAGCAACTAAATAAATTATATTATTGAAACAATGTATAATTACTAATTTTTAACTGAAACAACATAACTGAAATGAAAATAGGAATAAATATTCTTAAAAAAATCAGACATTTTTACTTACTGTATATGTTTATTGCCATATGATAACATGGTGATTGATTTGCGACGTAAATTCTCGGACTAGAAAAAGTTATGAATGAGTTTAAAAAGTATCCAAATGAATTAATTAGATCTTCTAGCAGGATTTGAGAGTTGGTACCAATCGCTAGAGTCAACCCTTATCACCCTGACATTACTTAAAATTAGGGGTGTTTCGAGGAAAATCGTACTTTTTTGACATAAAAATACAAACACCAAAAGTTTTTGTGCTTTATTCTGGTAGAAAATAACTTACAAACATATAATTAAGGTTCTGTAGCAACATTTGACTGTCAGTACCCATCGCTAGGGTCAACCCTTGGCCTCCCGATGTCAACTAAAGTTAGGGGTGTTTTTAATAAAGTTACTACATTATACCTAAAATATGAAAATAATAATTTATTACTTTACTTTTTAAACTCATTCATAACTTTTTCTAGTCCGAGAATTTACGTCGCAAATCAATCACCATGTTATCATATGGCAATAAACATATACAGTAAGTAAAAATGTCTGATTTTTTTAAGAATATTTATTCCTATTTTCATTTCAGTTATGTTGTTTCAGTTAAAAATTAGTAATTATACATTGTTTCAATAATATAATTTATTTAGTTGCTTAGTTGCAATATTTGAACCAGTTATAGCATTGAAACCCCAATTTTGCCCATAACTGGCATAGTTTTGGCAACACTGTGCAAAAACTTGGCAACGTTGCAGTTTGAAAATTTACATGGGCATGTAAAAAAATATGCCCAACAATTTTTGTTTGAAACATTTTTCTCTATCTTGCACAGTTGAAGTGTAAAATAATAAACACCCTTACTTTGAACCTTTAAGGGTCCCTTAGGGTCGGAACTCGGAAGGGGTAAAGTAAAAATTGGGTACTGAGGCTCAAAATGACCATCGGGGTCTAAAGTAAATGTGTACCAAGTTTCATTACTCTGGAAGTATTTGCACGAGTGGAAAATATTTTCCAATAGCAGCCCGCGCTACTTAATGTATGCGCGCTGCGTAGCAAGTTTGCCGCGGAGCGAGCTCCTTGCGCTCTTTCTTTCCCTATAATTTTTCCGATTTTCACAGCACAATAAAAATAAAAACAGTTTTGAAATAGCAATAATATTTCCTAAAACTTTTATTTTTTACAATTTTGGGATAAAATTGTTATTTTACACTCAAAATCAACGTTTTGAGCGACTGTTATGTGCATAAAAAAACTTAATCACCGATTAAACTATAATTAAATGCTAAATTTGCTCTTTCTATTTTTTTCCTATTAGCCTGGTATCTTAGCTTTGTAAAAATGGCTTTAAAAATATTCTAGCATTATTATATTAGTTAGAATAAATTTTCTCCTGAAACATAATTGTCCGATTAAACTACAATTAATTAGCATGAAGCTCCGGTTAAAAAATCTGCAATTTTATATTGCCGGATTTAGAAATTTTTTCTCTACCAGATTCTATAAAAATTAGCCGGTTAACAATTTTCGCGAGGTTAAATTTATTTTTACCACACTACACCAAGTGATTAAAATAATATTTAACTGAGACCAAACCAATTATAATGCAATTCACTTACCAGATCCATTATAAAAAAGCTTCCACTCCTCTTGAGTTTCTTGTTCTGGTTCTAACTTCACACTGGAGTTATTTGGTGCTTCACGCAGCCTTCTTTGAGCACTCGCGACTCCGCCCACTCGACCCTCAAGTAAGTACCATTGTATAGAAGCACCGTGCTCACGTGATGGTTCCCAGCTAAGTTTGTACACCTGACGAGGGAGGTGGACTATCTGAGGTGTACCTGGGGCACTAGGTCGATCTCCTGTAAGCAGTAATGGTAGGTAACTTCAAAAACAACTCCCAAAGCTTCTTTAAAAAAAAGCACTGCTATCACAGGATTTTTTTTTTTTTTTTTTTTTACTTTTATAAATATGAAAATAGAAGAAAAGAATATTCTTGTTGTATATTATTGTAAATATTATTAATATTGAAAATATTTTAATTTTTAATGCATCAATACAAAAGTCTCTTCTTAAAACTGTAAAATATTAAATATCAATTTTTAAAATTAATTTTCCTTCAACTTGAAAAAAAAAAAAAAAAAAAAAAAAAAAAATCAGGTCTCTAGTAGTAATAAATAAACCAAACTTACCTAATGTTTCAAAGATAAATCTATTATCAGGAGGCCAAGTAAAAGCTTGAGTAGCCCCAAAATATTTGAGACTAACTCTAAATTGATACATTGTTTTTGGTGAGAGATCATTGGCTATGTATTGATGACTGCCCTCAAATCTCTCTTCTCTGAGGTCATGCCAGGTCATAATATGACCTGTGACCTGAGCATATTGAACCTGGTAGCTGGGGGAAAACATAACAAAGTCAATATCTTCAACATTGGTCAATATTAGTTTGGGGGAAATATTATCATTGCACGTAAAACAAAATAAAGTAAATACTCTCCATTTTGTCAAATCACAAGGGACCCCACATTATAGCCATTTCACAAAATTGAATTTCACATTGAATTTTAAAGCTGTATAGACCAAATAAAACAACATGTACTTTATAATGAATAAACACGGAATGGGATCATCAAAACTGTTGATAATTTTTTACCAGAATGTTCATGTAGCCCCACGAGAGAGCGTGAAAATACTGTAAAGTATGCAATTTGCGTAAAAAATCATTTTTATGACATCAGAAACATGCAAAAATTAGTATGAAAATGTTGTGCGGGTTGCATAAATCGAATTTTCTGATCACTGCTAAGGGGCTACTGTTGGGTTTTGAGACAAACTAAAGTTATTTATGTAAATCCCATCTAGTGTTTTGTGATATCAATGCTTATGTTTTTCTCTGGTCTATTCCTTTAACATTGCCATGCTTATATATTAAAGTCTGCTGTGGACCTAACTGAGCATTTCACAAAATCAAGAAATTCACAGAATGGAACTTTACAAAATCGAGAGGTTATTGTACCTATTAATAAAAAAAAATTAATAAAAAAAAAAAATAAAAGCCTACTTTTTTTTCAATGTACAGAGAAATTTAAATATAAAATCTACTATTTAAAGATTAGAACCATTTTTTTTTATTATTAAAAAGGAGGGGGAGGGGTTTAATTGTGCATCTTTCTTATGAACTCTCCATCTCCATACAAGTTAAATGGCAAAAAAATAAAAAATAAAAAAAATCATTACAATTATGCCAATACAACATGAAATTATAGATTTAATGCTTACTTTAAATGGACTAAGTCTTCAGTTTTCTTCCATGTGACATTAAGACAGTACGGTGTGGCGTGCAACAGTGTCACAGCATCAAGTTCACGTAGCGTGTGCACCGTCACCTTGTCACTATCGCTGAATTCACTGGAGTCACTTGTGGAGTAAGCACGAACCTGGACAATTCACACCATCATAATTATTAAATTTGACGTTATATAGGTGTTCATTAGATTCATTTAGAATTATTAGATTCATTAGATTCTAAATAAATTGATGCCGCTTTCTTCAGAATCTGGTCAACATGTTATCTTAAGTGACAACAGGGTTGCCCGATTTAACCTTCACTAATGTAGCTGCAGGTGTTCCGTGAGGTTAAATCTGGCAACGCTGCTGTCACTTACAATGACATGTTGTCCATTTTCTAAAGTAAATGGCATCACTTTGATGGGTACATTTGGAATCTGATGAATGTATAGCTCTGAACAAAAGTTCCTGAACGGGGCAGCAGTGGCCGCTGCGTTTTCTCATAAAGATAACATAGGGTGGTTGCGGGTTGCCTATGCAAATCGTTCGGGACCTTTTGGCCAGAGCTGTACATGACTTGTATTAAAGTCTAAATCTAGCCCTCTTATTTATCTTTTCTAGCAAAGTAAATTACACTTTAATTTCATATCATATTTTTGCATTGTCTACTCACCCACACTTGGTACTCTTGATCAGGGTGCAGATTCTCCAAGGTTGTTTCCAACTCTGAAGCATCATGTATTGCATTGCTGACAGGGTGTTCTCCTCTCTGTCTACCTGCCTGAGCATCTGTGCTCCACACCACCTCATAGCGCACCGAGGCACCATTGAGCTTCACAGGGGGGAGCCATGTCACCCGTACTGACCATGGGTTTGCCAGCTGGGCTTTTACATCACGCGGCATAGAAGGAGCTACAACAATATATAAGTATAAATAAAATATTGAAACCATTTTTGTTAATGCTGCAGCAGTGTTCACAATATTAATTTACAGTACTTTTCTAATAAGAAAAGCACTAATGTGATAATTGCCGTAAGATCTAAATTAGTTAATTAATTAATTGATGTTAATAATAATAATTGAACCGACCGATAAGGCCTAGGCCTTGGTTGGATTTCTGTATATAAGTGATATATATAAAAAAAAAAAAAAAAAAAAAAAAACTTTCTAATGAGTTCATGGAGTCAATTTCTTATTTTCATAGTTTAAATGTTTAAAAAAATAAAATTAAAAAAATGACACACTAAACTACTGTTTCTAGTGTATTATTATTATTATTTTTAATTTAGCAATTATTTTGTATTTTTTCACTCAGGGAATTCAAAAAGAGCATGATCCTACAATTTGAATCTGAGGTCTGGTAAGCCTATCAGATCGTTACACTCAAGCTCAAACTAAAAATATTTATTACTGGCCTTCACTGAAAGGTATTATGGAGTCATGAGGCTTACTGTAAATAGATTGAAACAACTGGACTGTATTTTGATTTTTGAGTGACTTGGTGACAATTTAAATGTATGCCTGACCAGTGCAGTATTTAAGCAGCTTAGAATTATTCACAGGGTTTCAGAATTTTGCCCAGCCCAAATAAAAATATATATATTATAGGGTATATAGGCCTATATATATATTTTTTAAATGTATAAAAAAAATGCGATTTCTGAAGAAAATATAAAGCTTAAATATGATTTGAAACATGTTAACTTTTTTCTTTCACCAGTTCATTAATTTGATGTTTCTTTTATTTATAAAATTTTCCACTTTTTTTTTTTTTTTTTTTTTTTTTTGAGTGAAACAAATGATGGTCCCAATATAAAGAGTTCTTGTATTTTTAATTTCATATAAAATATAAATGGAAAAAATATTTGAAAGAAAAATTATAATTGCTTTTTTTAACAACGCTTGCTTTTACATGTCTGTTGAAAAAAAAAAAAAAAAAAAAAAAAAAAAAAAAAAAAAAAAAAAACGCACCTAGTGGCTTTTATTATTATTATTTTTTTTTAAACAAAACAATAAAACTCACAAAGAAGTGGGTTTTATAAAAAAATAATAATAATAATAATAATAAAAAGTTTTTTTTGAAACCCTGATTATTTATCTTGATAGAAATCTTGATAGCACATTGATAGAAATTTCATTGAAATAATGTAGTTTTCTCTTACCTCCTGCTTGAGTTTGAAAGATTTGCGGGTCTCCAGTGATGGGTTCAGTGTCAAGTGCCTGAGTGTACAGATTAGTCACAGCGAGCATCACTACGTAACACGAGAAAGGCTCCAAGTCTTGGAGTTCCACTTCTAGGTCATATGTCATCTGTAGAGAGGAAATAAATTAAGATTTCTAACGAAAATTTGGTGTTTTTCAATTTATTTTGTGGAATACGATTTAAATATAAATACATTATGCTTTCCCATTTCATATATTATAGGCGTAGAACACCTTGAACAAAAAAGTTGCGTAATATTCTAACGAAAATCGACGTTGATTTGGCCGAAGTCATTGATTTCTAATTTATTATCCATTCACAAAATGTTGGATGCTGTTTTATAACATCACAGCTTGCTTGTTTTCCGTGCACGTGAACTAGTAAATTGTAACGTCATAAAACCGCATCTACCATTTCGTGAATGGAAAATAAATTAGAAATCAATGATTTTAGGCAAATCAATGTTGATATGTTTAGGCGGCATGTTATGATATTAGGTAAGTTTTTTTTTTATACAACATGTACTATGTACTACGCCTTACAAAACGTAGTCTACTATTTTTATGTTAACAGTTTTCCATCGTGTACAAAAATTACATAATATACATTGCAATTAAAACTCAGTACTATTATACAACACAAAAATTAAATGGACATAATGTTACAGCAGTCATTACTTACCAATTGCTCACAAGGTTTAGTTGAATTAGCATGACACAGTTGTTGTGTGTCGCTCTGTCGCTCACATGACTGAGCAGCGTAGTAAACAATAAACAACGGACTGGGCACCGACACTTTATCACATACATCATCTTCTCTAGCATGTTGAGTTGGTAGTTTGAGAGTGAGAGAGCGCGCAGTAGCATTTAGTAGTCGAGGAGAGGTAATAGTACTTTGTGGTACTAAGCATTCAGGCTCTGAAAATAGTAATTAACGCACAATTTAGAATAAAATGTAGCTTGAATTAAATAACACTTATTAAAATGTGTTCTTTTAACTGTATGGTACAGAAAAATAATATATTATACAGATACGGAGTATAATTTTAGTAGTATATAGGGGAAAAGATATCAGAAAAAGACTTGTGGTGTCTTAATTTATGAGTCAAAAATACTTAAATATGAAAGTCAGTGCTAGCAACAAATTAAAAAATTTAAAATATATATATAAATAAGTTAGGGAAAGTAATAGGATAGAAATAGGGGGAGAAAATAGAGCACTGTGTATTGAAAATTAAAATTCAAAGGGAAATTCTCTAATTTTCACCATCAAAATTAGAGAATTTTGCTTTGCATTAATTTTCAATACACAGAGTGCTCTAATTTCTCTCCCCCTATTTCAATTCTATTATTTTAGTATTATTAACCGCAATGGTTTTTTCATTAATATTTATAAAATCAGGGAAAAGGTAACGTAACATATCAATGTTTCGGCGCTTCTACGTATTTTAACATGAGAACTAGATAGGGAAACTTTGAATTTGTAAAGTGTAGAACGGACATTTTTCATAAGTAGAGCGCAATCTACATAATGTTTGGAAACAATGAACACACTTTGCTTCATGTGACAAAAAACGAGTTACACATATTGCTCACAACAACATCAATATGTTTTGTAAAAAAAAAAAAAAAAAAAAAAAAAAAAAAAAAAAAAAAAAAAAACTTAATTATGTATATACAGTAGGTTATATAAAACTGACCTGGGAAAGGTTGTAAATGACTTCCAAATGCAGCTATCACTTTAGCTCCAGATGCAGGCAAAGGTGATACGTGATCTTGCTTTAAGTTAGTTGAGAAGACACTAGATTCATTACTTCTGCTCCAGTAAATAACATCTCTGTCCTTAGTAAGTGAGTCAACAGGTAAACCTGAAAAATATTGGCAAAATATGGATTAAAGTTATCCAAAAATTCTAATTGGCACGAAAAAAAAAAAAAAAAAAGTAACAAACTTTTAAACTGCTTCAACTTTAATTTTCTCTTTAATGGTAAAAAATAATTATAAAAGATTTGATAGAAAAACACATAGATAGGTAAGGTAAAAATTGGGGAATGGGAGATAGCAATGTATGAGCTTACACTTACAGGGAGGCAAGGTAGAGAAAATATTCTAACCCAGCTCTCCCATTCCCCAATTTTTCCTAATGTATTTATTTTTCTTTAAAATCTTTTATAATTATCAACTATCACATAGATGATTACAGTCAACTGGGGTGACTACTTTGAACACCCGGGGTGACTTTGAACCAGGGGTTCGGACCCGTCAAAAAAATTATCGGGTCCGCGGACCCGGGTCCGGGATCTGAAAAAAAATTGTCGGGTCCGCGGAGCCGGGTCCGGACCCTTTAAATTTTTTTTCGGGTCCGCGGAGCCGGGTCCGGACCCGTCAATTTTTTTTTCGGGTCCGGGACCCGGCTCCGGACCCGATCAAAATCTTCATACGGGTCCGGGTCCGGGTCCGGGTCCGGGTCCGGGTCCGAGATTATTATATAAATTTGTAAAATTAACTTTAAAATTGATTTGAGATTGTTAATCTAAAAAAGAATGCACAATTTTTTTTTAGATAGAATAACAAATAAATATTTTTTCATTATAATATGCTTTATTGATTTTTTGTTTCCACTTAAAGCCCTTGTCAACTTACTTTTTTTATCATTAAGAATACTAGACTGATAATTACCATACCTTATTATCCATGAATTAGACACCATCACCTTGATTTTGTATTTATTTTCATTTTTTTTCTTTTTGCGGTTATATCACGTATCTGACGTCACAATGTACCGATGGGGTCGTGATAGAGGTAAAGAACTTGAGGGAGGGACTTAAATTTATCACGTGACCAGAGCGGTGACTGTGATTGGCGGCGGTACAGTGTGACGTCAGATACGTGATAGAACCGCAAAAAGTAAAATAAATGAAAATAAATACAAAATAAACGTGATGTGTCTAATTCATGGATAATAAGGTAAGGTAATAATCAGTCTAGTATTCTAAATGATAAAAAAGTAAGTTGACAAGGGCTTTAACAAAGTGCTATTCATTTCTGCTTAAAAACAGCTTGTCAGTCATATTCTATGCACACAAATCTATAATAGCTAATATCACAAGCTTTTAGTTAGACATAATATTTAAAACAATAGCAATAAAAATATATTAATAGTCAAAATCACAATTTTGATTTACAACACAAGTCATTTTTTTATTTAATGTGTTTGTTCTGATCAACATTATGTCATTTATTTTTTCATTAGTCATTTTTTTTCAAAGTCGGGTCCGGGTTTTCGGACCCTTTTTTTTAAAAGTTCGGGTCCGCGGAGCCGGCTCCGGACCCGTCAATTTTTTTTTCGGGTCCGCGGAGCCGGGTCCGGACCCGTCAATTTTTTTCTCGGGTCCGCGGAGCCGGGTCCGGACCCGTTAATTTTTTTTTCGGGTCCGCGGACCCGGGTCCGAAAGACCCGTCCAAAATATAGGGTTTTGGCCGGACCCGGGTCCGGTTCCGGGTCCGAACCCCTGCTTTGAACACCCAATTATCTCTATATTGGGGGTTCATTTTAGAAATTTGAAGAATTTTACAATTGTTCAAATTTGATCTTAATAACATAATTCAAAATTTAGAAACGAATGCCTAAAGTAGAGATAAATGGGTGTTTTAAGTCACCCCAGTCCCGGTTGACTGTATTTCCTAATATTTATTGTAGTAAAAAAAAAAAAATAATAATAAATAAATAAAAAAAAAAAAAAAAAACGAAAACAAAAACAAAATTGAAATTAGAACCAAATACTGATACCTTGATGTGAGGTGGTATTGACAAGCACATGACACTGACATCCATCTAGATTTGCAGATATGATATCACCTCCAATGTCAGACCACAGTAATTTTTCCACTGTTGTGCCAGTGTCTAAACTTAGAGTATTGCGAACCTTTTGTCTGTTGCGACAACTGCAACTGTAATTATACAAAATAAATGATGTCAAAAACAATCAATAAAAAGTTCCATATAGTGATCTTTGTATTATGATCATAAAAATCTCATAAACTTACACAATTATGCAATAATTCACCAATTGAAATTTTTTAATGCTTGCAAAAAAAAAAAAAAAAAAAAAAAAAAAAAAAAAAAGGCCTATTACCTATTATAGTATACAGAAAATAAAGATGTAATAACCCCTAATTTTAATTGCAGTCATATGTACAGCTCTGGTCACTAGTTTAAGAACGGGGCAGTGGCGGCCGCAGCGGTTTCTCATAAAGATAGCATATTGTGGTTGCGGGTTACCTATAGGTATGTATATGTATATATACAAATCGTTCTCAAACTTTTGGCCAGAGCTGTACAAAGGTAACAGAAACCGCTTATCGTCAAGAAATATAAGACACTGAATAATTACCTTGTGAGTGTGGAAAAGAATAATTTGATTTGAGATCCATTTAACTGTGAAGTCATGATGGTGCCTTCTCCTTTACTGTTATGTTCCACCCAATATATTGTACTGAAATTATATAAACATATTTCTAAATAAGACAAACACATAAATGGTACCTGTAAACCCTGTTTTTCATGCCCCAAATCAAAAAAAAAAAAAAAAAAAAAAAAAAAAAAAAAAATGACAATCACATAATGTTTTTTAAATGAAAGTGCACAGTTTTTGAAGCAAGAGGACAGGGTTTACGAACAGCATTATAGATGGATTAGGAAAAATTGGGGATTCCTAATATCTATGTGTTTTTCTTTCAAATCTTTTAATTTATCAATTATCACATAGCTGATTCATTTAATATTTTTAAATAATACAGTTATTCTAAAAAAAAAAAAAAAAAAAAATTAAAAAAAAATAAATAAAAATAAAAAAATAAAAAAATTTAGAGCATACTGAACGAAGAAAAATGATTGAATTCAGCACAGCATTGTGTACAGTACATAATAGTTACACATATTGCTAATAATTAAATTAAAATTAAAGAAGAAATAATAACATAAAATGTTTTTGAAATAAAAATAGCATTATTTAAAGAATATGTACCTGGTTAGAGGGGATACTTGAACAGAATAAATATGAGTATTTCTTGAGATCAGTCTAATTGATTTTTGTTGTTGCAGTTGATATTTGTAAATAGCAGAAGTATCATCATCATAATTTTCAGACCAATACAAAGTCTGTGATACCCAGTCTATAGAAATACCTGAGCCACTGCCATTTAGGGACGTTACCTGTTGGTGAAATAATGTACATTTTAATTAGTCTCAATTAATAATCAAAGGAAAGGATAGGAGAAACCAAAACAGGCACCTTACCACGATGAGGTCCGTAGCTTGGTCAAAATCTTGATTGCACAGGTTACACAAATATTTACAAGTTTTGAAGAAGGCAACCGCCCTCTTCTTCAGTTGCTTAGTGTATCCTAAGCAAGTCAAAGTAGCTGAAGAAGAGGGCTGTTGCCCTTGACTCGAAACGTCTTAAAACTTTTGTTAATATATATTTGTGTAACCTGTGCCATCAAGATTTTTACCAAGCTACGGACCTCATCGTGGTAAGGCGCCTGTTGGTTTCTCCTATCCTTTCCTTTGATTATTAATTCAAACCAAAATGGTTATTACCTTTTCTTATTAATTACATTAATTAGAGACTGATCATTTGTAATTTTTTTCTAAGGCAGTGTAAGGATTTGATGAAGGCACACAGAACATAATATACTCCATTTCTCTTGGAGTGTTATGCCAAAAGCTATATCCAATATGATTGTTATATTACACCTATGCCAGCACAATTTTCTACCAAGCTTATACAGTAAGGCTGGTCTTCTCTATCTTTTACTTTTAAATTATTACATTATTAAATTATGTACATAAAACATATTTACAATGCATGTTTGTTTCCTATTAAGTTATGGCTGGCGTTTTGCTTAAGTAATTTTCCTTACTGTTTAACAGATGTGCGATATTGGTGTATCAGTGGTTTAATTGGTTTATTACGTGTTTTATAAGCCATAGAAATTTGAACAATTTTTAATACCATATTTTTAACTCTATGAATATTGCAAGAAGGAAAAAAAGAAAATGTATCTTACCTTGATGTTGTTAGAACCATCCATCAGACAAGAGAAAATGGCAGTCCCATACAGACTAAGATAATAAACCCTTCGTTCAAAAGCCAGTACAGCTATTGCAGATATCGTTTCTCCTCTTACTAAAGCAATGACAGGTGCGTCATTGCGATCACAATCTCTGAGTGTTAGAGAATCTTGTGTGGCGACTAAAAGACGTGGGATAGGGGATTCTGTCGTGGTGTCAGCCCAAATAACTTCACTACCTTCACCTTCACCTGCGTCAGTACGAGCCCATACCTGTAATTGTAACAAGTAGCACATTTAGTACTGGCTTATGATTTTGAACACTTTTTTTTCTGTGTTAAATAGTAGTCATAATTACAAAATAGCTCTTAAATTAAAAAAAATTGAAGCCCTAAAAACAACTACCAATGATAAAAATTTAAGTATTTTTTAACTTCAGAAAGGGTATAGGCCTATATAAATATATATTACAATATATTGATAGCTCCTCAGAAAACTGAACTATCTATATAGTCTCCGCTCGCCTCAAATTTGGAACATCTGTGCTCTCCGCCTCTCCCAAATTTGAAGCATCTCTTACCAGTGCTCCATTACAGATGCTTCAATTTTGGGAGAGATGGAGAGTGCTGATTTGCCAAAGTTGAGGCGCTCGGAGACTATAGATAGTTCAGTTTTCCGTGGAGCCATCGATATATATATTGAAATTAGAATAAGGCTTTATCAGGGGTTTGCATAGTTACCGCTTACCTTTTAATATATATTTAAAGTTGAATTATTTTCAAGTTCCTTTATACAAAATAATAATTTTTTTTTATCTTTAAAAGTATTAGTAAACATTTGTTTTCCCTTTTTTGAAAAATTAATGTAAGGAAAAAACTACCACGGTTATATAGGATCAATAATAATAGAGAATAATATAGAATTAAAAATGGATTTAAAAATATTTACCAGTATCTACTAAAAAAAATATATATCACAATACAAAATTAAAGTTTCAATAAACAAACCACACTTACTTGGAATGTATAAGAACTGTACGACAACAGATTTAGCGCTATAAATTCCAATATTCCAGGTTCCACTTCACTTTCCATACATATCTCTTCTGTTTCCAAACAATACTTGACTTTATAAGCAGAAATTAATCCATTCGTTGAGACAGGAGAGTCCCAACGAAAAACCACCATGATATCACTCGTCTCCGAGATAGGGGAGGTTCTGTTATATTGAACGTATACTCGGGGGTTGGTGGGGGAGGAAGGTCGTGCAGAGGGTGAATGTAGACGTAACGGAGCACCTATATTATAACTTGTACCCCAATATGTATATGCACGTACTGATATGTCTAGTTGTGTGTACGGAAGCAGTTTTTTAGGGAATTGTATGCTGGTCTTATCTGTATCAAGCTGGAAAAAAATAATTATGATAAAATTACATTTTCATATTCAGGGGCAATGAAAAGGAGAGAGGGAGGGGAAGAGGGTGCAAGGCGGAGAAGTAAAGGGGGGGGGAAGAAAGAAGAGTAGAAAAGAAAAGAAAAGAAAAGAAAAGAAAAGAAAAGAAAAGAAAAGAAAAGAAAAGAAAAGAAAAGAAAAGAAAAGAAAAGAAAAGAAAAGAAAAGAAAAGAAAAGAAAAGAAAAGAAAAGAAAAAAGGAAAAAGGAAAGGAAAGAGAAAAAGATGAAAAATTTTATGGTTTTTCTTCTAGATCTATTTTATTCAATAATAGAAGTGCAATTACTGTAACTCAATTATTTGAGCTGTTTCAGGCATTGGGACAAAGCTCTAAGTTCTTTGCCACAAATAATTTAAATCCAAGTTGCAATTTTTATTAAATAAAAGGTGAGAGAATCTCCTAAATTTAGCCACATAAAATTATAATATTTTAACTTACTGTGATAGCATTCTGTGCAAGCTGCTCCCATATTTTGATCTCATAGAAGACTTTGCCATGATTGACGTTAGATACAGGTTGCCAGGTGATGGAGAAATTGTCCCAAGTACCTTGGAAACGTACAGATGCCAAGCCAACAGACTCAGGAATAACATTCAGCTTTCCTATTCCTGTAACATAAAGATAAAACATATTTAAGTTTTGTTTCTTTAATAAGTTTTTAAATGATTAGTTGCAGAGTTGCATAGTTAATTTTGTAAGCTATTTATAAAATTTCAATTAAATATCAACATTGATTTGGCCACAGCACGGATAAACATACAGGATAGGAAGCTATTGTTGAAAAAATGATCCCTTAATGTTTGTAGTTCAAATTTTCACCACAACAATAAACAAATGTAACAGTGGCGCCACTGTCTCGGCCAAATGGTGTTGGCCGTGACGGTGGCGCCAAATATAACATTTGTTTATTTTCGATTGCTGTGGCGGAAATTTGAACTATACAAACAATAAGGGATCGTTTTTTAGATAGGGCATTAACATAGAAGCTCAGGAGCGTGGGCCACAGTCATTGATTTATAATTTATTTACTTATTCACAAAATGGCAGCTGCGGGTTTATGATGTCACAGCTCACATGTCCACGTGAGCAAAAACAAGCGAGCTGTGACGTCATAAACCAGCAGCTGTCATTTCAAAAAAAGGAAAATAAATTATAAATCAATAGCCCTGGTTAAATCAACATTAATCTTTAGGTATGGTAGGATAATAGACACGTTTTTTGTTCAAGATGTTTTATACCTTTAAATCAAGTATAACATAGACAATCTTTTTATAGCTATTATTACTGTATTTGAAAGTTTATTTATTTATTTATTTTTTTTTCTATTTTTTTTTCTAAGTAATCTATTGACAGTATAACGAGATAATTTGAAAATTTTAACTAAATAAATTACATTTAAAAATCAATCATATTGGACCCAAAATATATTACCCAATTCCTTTACCTTTACCACTTTTAACAACGTCCTGTTCTTAAAATGCAGTAAAGGCCTTGTTTTTACAATGTTAAATGAGTGCGCATGTTAAATAATTACAGTTATGGTCATTTGCAGTAATGTTTAATTTCAAATGCAATTATCTCTGTTATAAATCCCCCCCTCCCCCCAATAAACAAAATACTAAAAACAATTGTTTTTCTATTTTATATAAATTTAAATTTGTTAGTCAAAAGTTTTAAAGTTGCTGAAATATCACTGTAGCTCATTCTATAAACTACACACAAATATTGAGCCAGCTTCAAAAATGTTCCTTTGTTAAAAACAGCTGGTTATGATGTTGTTACCTGTTTACTACCTTTATACATAATATGGTTGATCATTGTTATTTCTTCTTTTAGAACTCTGAACATGATAAGAATGAAATAAACTTCTTAAAAAAAGTTCCAGTCTCAATATATGCAACTCACTTTTATCAGCTCAAAAAAAAAAAAAGAAAAAAAAAAAAAAAAAAAAAAAATCAACCAATGAATGTGTCTTATTTTTATTTTGTTGGTCAGCTAATCACTGTTATTGAGATTCACTTTACTTTACAGAACGAGCTTCTTTTATAAATGCCCCCCCCCCCCCCCCCATAAAAAATACTAAAAAAATTGTTTTTCCATTTTATATAAATTTAAATTTGTTAATGTTAGTCAAAGTTTAAAAGTTGCTGAAATATCACTGTAGCCTTGTCTTACAAGACATTTTTGATGACTCACCCTCAGGAAGTACACGTGTAGCAGGGTCAATAACAGCCACTACATTGAGTCCAGTGAGTCCAGGTCCAGAGATGGCAGCTGCACCAATACCAGACAGGTCAGAGAGAACTGCATTGTTGGTATCTTGTAACCACAGCAGGTGAGAACTGAAGTAGCAAAGTGGACCTGACAAACATGGACATATTTATTTACATGTGCACTAATATTATCATCATTAATGTGGTCAGATCAAACATCTAGAAACTCACCATCTTAGGGACTCAAAATATCAAAACTGTGAGAGCTAGAGAGCTAATAACTAGAGATATTATCTCTAAATAGTTTTTAAAAAATAATTAGAAAATAGTTGGTAGAGATTTAGAGCATGTTGAATTGAAAATTAATAAAACGCAAAGATTCTCTAATTTATATAGTAATTGGACTATGACAGAAGAAGCGTTTTGGTCTAAAACCAGAGGAAAATGCAAATGGCATGGTCACTTATCCAAGTACAGTACTACCCATCCTCAATGTTGCTCAAATTTGGTGATTTTAAAGAGAGTTTGTACACATCCAACAAAACATGATTATATAAGCTAATATCCTAAGACTTACCTTGTACAATTGGATGCCATCCAGTGACCTTCACGAACTTAGGTTTGATTTCTTGACCTTGTAATCTATCATTGAAGGGCATATAAGTATCTTTAGCCATAGGTGCTCGGAAAAGCATAGATCCCTCGTAACTTCTAACTACCCAGAAAATGTGTGCATGTTCTGGATCTAAAGTTACACCCATCACTGAAAATAAATTGGTATTAAAATAAAATATCAAATGAGCAGTTTTTTTTTTTATATATTATTATTCTAGATACTAGAACAAACAATTTCATACTAGAGCTGGAAAATCCTTTTTCATTCAATATCTCACAACTTTCCGCACAATGAATTTAGACAATGTTTACACCTAGCTATAGCCTGGGCAACTTAGGGACTACACAGCTGTCAAAATAAATTATCTGGTTTGAAACTGAATAAATTATTATCTGTTATCCATAATTATCCCTCCATTCTGAAATAATTTTTACTTTTTATCAATAATTAGAGAGAGAGAGAGAGAGAGAGAGAGAGAGAGAGAGAGAGAGAGAGAGAGAGAGAGAGAGAGAGAGAGAGAGAGAGAGAGAGAGAGAGAGAGAGAGAGAGAGAGAGAGAAGAAGTTAATCTGGGAATTAATTTATAAAAATCCAGATTATTGGATTTGCAAAAGCTACCTAAATCAGATTAGTAAACTATTTAAATTTCAAATGGTTTACCTTGTTTTCCTGAGAAAAGTTCAGCAGGATAGTACGTATGTCTGTGCTGTCCATTCAACAACGAACACTCCACCGCATGACCAGTAGACCAATACAGGAACCCATTGAGGGAGTCGATGTGTAGCTCCTTAGCTGCAGTTAAGATAGGTAATGGTTCTTGTTCATCACCAGTCAGGTTGCCACGAGTGATCTAAAAACAAATAATAAAGATCTTGCATGAGTATACTATACCTCCTCATACGGCTATTCATACATATTTATGCTTTATTGGCCATAATAGGAATAGACCATAAGAAAACAAGCATTTATATCACAACACACTTGATGGGACTTACATAAATACAGGTACAGTAACTTTAGTTTTATCTATAAAAACCCAACTGTAACATTGTAGCAGTGACAGTGAAAATTTTGACTTATTCAACTCACGCAACATTTTTATACTAATTTTGCCTGGTTCTATCATCAGAAACAGGAATAGTCAAGCAACAGTATTTTCACGCTCTCTTGTAGGGCTACAATTACATTCTGGTAAAAATTGTCATTGATTTTGGAGATCTCATTTTGTGTTTACCTAATCATTAAAAATTTAAAAAAGAAAAAAGAAAAAAAAATTGGAGGGAGGGGGGGGGGGTTAGAGTTAAAAAAATTGCTATTTCTGAAGAAAATATATAATGCTTAAAATATGATTTGAAACATAATAACTTTTCTCTTTCACTGGTTCATTACTTGGACATTTCTTTTATTTATAGGTACCTAAAATTTGCCGCATTTTTTTTTTTTTTTTTTTTTTTTTTTTGAGTGAAACAAATGATAGTCCTAATATGAAAAGTTCTTGTTTATTTTTAATTTCATACAAAAGATAAATGGAAAAAATATTTGAAAAAAAAAAATAATAATTGCTTTTTTAACAACGCTTAAAAAAATGCTTTTACATGTGTGTTAAAAAAAAATAAAAAATAAAAAAGACAAAAAGTTTTTTTTTTTTTTTTTTTTTTTTAATAAAACTGTTTTTTTGAAACCCTGACACAGCCTAATACAATAAACATAAAATATAAAGTACTTACCAATTGCTGCTTAGGATTAGACCAATACAGTCTCTTGCCAAGCCAGTCTACTGCAATACTGCCAGCATAGATCACTCCACCTATGTAACCTCTTTCTCTGCTGGTCATATTGAACCACAGTGTATGTGAGGCATTAGTACTCAGGTACATTATATCTTCAAACCAAGCTACTCCTTTTACATGCACTGCTCGGCCGTTTTCCTGTAATTGGAATAATACAGGTATAATTAGGGGAACAAAATGCAATTTGATAAAGATAGAAGCAAAAGTGTCATCACAACTTCTTTAACTATCTCTAACCTACACTTGCTATCACTGAAAACGGGTATAAAACTGTTTCGCCTTAAACTATCACCTGTAGTCTCTAGGAAACAACACCGTTTTCATTGGTATGTCTGAAACTGACATTTCGCAGAAAAGGGTCGTTCTCCAACCCTTGGAGGACCAGGAAAGGGTCGTGTGTCAATTTAATCAGAATGAACGTGCTAAGCGTGGTCGAGTTACTAGGAAATGACACCGTTTTCATTGGTATGTCTGAAACTGACATTTTGCAGAAAAGGGTCGTTCTCCAACCCTTGGAGGACCAGGAAAGGGTCGTGGGTAAATTTAGTTGACATAAACGTTCCAAGCGTGGTCGATTACCTAGAAATCGACACCCTAAAATGCTATTTTTAAAAAAAATATATATATTTTCAAGGGCAAACAACCCTTTTTAAGGGTCAGGGAGAGGCCGAGGGCAATTAAACTTGTTAAATTGTTTTTGTTAAATTTTTTTTACCCCGTAACTAAAAGTTGGTTAATTTTGGAAAACTTTAATTTTTATTATTTTTTATTTTCACTTTAACCCGAGTTAAAGTACTTGAAAAAGGGGGGGGGGGATTCACTATTTTTTTTAAAGTTTTTTTTTATTATTATTATTTTTTTAGTTTTTAATCCAAATAACCTAAATTTGATATCAGTTTCTTTTTATACCATTCCAAAAAAAAAAAAAAAAAAAAAAAAAAATCAAGGTGTCTGGTTTTATTTCTCAATAATAAATGAAACCTATATTATTGTTGCCATTTTTTTTTATATCAATTTAATACAAAATAATTGTGGCTCACCCTGAGTGTTTCTGCATACAAAAGAGTTTCAACCCTCTCTCCAATAGTATCAGTCTGTAAAAGTCCTTCTTCAGCACCCCATACAATACTAGGCTCACGATGACCAAGTAAGGGGGCCCTGAAACTTCTACCTTTGTATTCAGCTGACCAGGGCCCTCTACCTGCAGTAGTAAAAGCACAGGCCTTGAGAGAATAAGTTGTGTTAGGAAGTAAGGGTGCTAATTTGATTGAAGTTGAGGTAGAATTGTATGTCTTGATGGTGCCTCGTTCTGTATCTTTTAACTGTAGTTCATACCACCAGTTTTGCCAAGCTCCTTTTCCTGTCAACATACATCATCAAACTTTACAGCAATTGTTTCTCCCTATAATGAGAAAATTACCTTATTGCATGAGGTTCCATTTTTTTTTTTTTTTTTTTTAAACCTCTTTTTTTATTACTATAACAGTATACTGTATTACTCTTTTATTATTTTTACTGTCAATCTTAGCCAATATTTTATGACAATAAATAAAAAAATTATGGAAAAAAAAATACAAAATTTCATTTCTTACCTTGGCCACCTAATAGATGCGGTGCCTGCCAAGCTACCTTAGCACTCTGATATCCTAATACAGCCTGTAATGCTGAAGGTGGATTGACAGGTAAAGGTGTTGGCTGAGCTGCAGGTAATAATACAGCTAAGTTGATGATACCTCTCTCGACACTTGACAAATGAGGATACGTAAAGTGGTAAAATTTATCCCTATTTTCATTATATTCTTCACTATATACAGAGCTACCATCACTCCAGAAAAATATATTATTTGCAGTAGCTAAAGCTGTTGCATTTATAAAATTTGGTTGTTGTGTGTTGCTACGTATATTTCTTACTTCTTTACTGTAATCATAGGAGTTAGATCGTTACAGATTGTGAAAATTCATTTTTTTTTTTCTTCTAATTTGTAAGTCTATAAAAAAGCAGCTGTCTTGAGTCCAACTTTAAAGCCCTAGACCACATAAAACACATGTACTTTTTAATGAATAAACACGAAATGGGATCTTCAAAACTGATAACAATTTTTACCAGAATGTTAATGTAGCACTATAAAGCGTGAAAAAACTGTTAAGTATGCAATTTGCGTGAAAATTCATGTTTATGACGTCAGAAACATGCAAAAATTAGTATGAAAATGTTGTGCGGGTTGCATAAATCGAATTTTCTGATCACTGCTATGGAGCTACAATTCGGTTTTGAGGCAAACTAATGTTATTCATGTAAATCCCATCAAGTGCTTTGTGATATGAATGCTTATGTTTTTCTCTGGTCTATTCCTTTAAGTGATTTTGATCACATTAGCTTCCGTTTCTACATACCATGCATGCCAGTATGTTAAAACTAACATGGGAATCATCAAAAATGCTTAAAATTGACCTCAAAAGAGTTGCTTCTTTATAAGTAAAAGGGAACAATTCTCAATGATATAAATTTCAGGATCTCTGAAAAAATTTATCCACAGAGCAATTGACAACAGCACAATTTGGAGCAACAAAATTACTTCCAATTGTTTTTAATTTTGTGATCTAGTTCTGCAATGAAAATTATTGCATATTATTGTATATTACACTTTTTAAAATATTGATGGTGTTGTGACTAAACCACGCTTCTACTTTTAGCGTATTTCCTTACAGTCACGCATCTACGTTTATCGCGATAGTCATAAAAACGTGTATCCACATTTCCTCTCGACAACAGGTAAAAACATTCCTACATAGGAAAACAGGTGTAGAAATATTTTTTACCTGCTGTCGCAATAAATGTAGATACGCGTTTTTATGGCTATAGCGATAAACGTAGATGCGTGAAAGTAAAGAAACACACTAAAAGTAGAAGTGTGGTTTAGTCGCAACACCAACGATACAGTAGACCATAAGAATATGCTTGTGTTACAGAGAATTAGCACATGAATATCTTACCCATCAAAAGAGACTTCCAGAATTGTATTACTTGCTCTATCAGCTACAAGCAACCTGAAGTTAGCATGATCTACGGTGAAAGCTCCCAGATATAAGTGATCTAAAATCAACTCAGGTCTTGTCTCATGTCTCACACCGTTGCTTACTGCAGCTAGGTCCATGCGATACAGTCCACGTTTCTCTCTCTCACCTTGCATCACCCAGAACATGTAACTGAAATATACAAATGTCAATCATCAAACTTTGGTACATACACCATTTACTGTAACTTTGATAATAATTAGGTAAGTGAATGCAATGTTTTGAAATAATAATGTTTTGAAAGTGGGAAGACCAAAACATGTGTCTGCAGCTTGACTGAGGTTCTACAGGTAATATGTTCGTAGGTAATACACAATTATGATATTAAGACTAGAAAGAAAAAGAAAAGAAAAGAAAAAAGAAAAAAAATTAATTTTAGCAGAAATTCTACATCCCATTATTTTTGTTTCTATGCTTCTATTTTTTTTTTTTTTTTTTTTTTAATAGGCCTATAATTTTTTTTATATTGCATGCATTAATTGTTTCACTATTTTCTTTCTTTCATTTACATTATTAACTCTCTCTCTCTCTCTCTCTCTCCCTCCCTCCCTCCCTCCCTCCCTCCCTCCCTCCCTCCCTCCCTCCCTCCCTCCCTCCCTCCCTCCCTCCCTCCCTCCCTCCCTCCCTCCCTCCCTCCCTCCCTCCTCCCTCCCTCCCTCCCTCCCTCCCTCCCTCCCTCCCTCCCTCCCTCCCTCCCTCCCTCCTCCCTCCCTCCCTCCCTCCCTCCCTCCCTCCCTCCCTCCCTCCCTCCCTCCCTCCCTCCCTCCCTCCCTCCCTCCCTCCCTCCCTCCCTCCCTCCCTCCCTCTCTCTCTCTCTCTCTCTCTCTCTCTCTCTCTCTCTCTCTCTCTCTCTCTCTCTCTCTCTCTCTCTCTCTCTCTCTCTCTCTCTCTCTCTCTCTCTCATTAAGGTACAGTCCTTTTCATTTGATCCCTTAATTTTTAGTTATGGCAAAGATAATACAAAAAAAATCAAGTAGCAAAAGTAACAACAACACATCTTAAACTTGAAATATTGAGAGAGAGAGAGAGAGAGAGAGAGAGAGAGAGAGAGAGAGAGAGAGAGAGAGAGAGAGAGAGAGAGAGAGAGAGAGAGAGAGAGAGAGAGAGAGAGAATAAGACTAAAAAACATTAATTTACATAAAAATTAAAAACTTACCCATTAACAGGGTCCACTTGCAAATGTTTAGGTTTAGAATGAAATCCAGCTACAGCAACAGTGAGTCCTTTTCCTTCGAGATTACAACGTAAAATCTCCCAGTGTTCTCCCGCTGGACGATGTTTACGCTGAGACTTGCCGACCACGTAAAGCATGTCGTTCAACCAGTCCACGCTCAAGTCCCATGGCGTAAACTCAATGTTAGTGTGTTCAAGTATGTCTCGGACATTTTTGGTTTTTCCAGTGGGAAACGAATCACTTTGTTGGATTTGTCAGAGACAAAGAATAAGCCGAGTCGAATGTGAACAGCCATACCTATGACAAAATAGTAATTATAAAAATGTTAATTGAATTAATAAATAAACTTTTGTGTTTAGCCTAGTAAAATTAACATTTAAGTCAAAAAAAAAAAAAAAAAAAAAAAAAAAAAATGGAAAGGAAAGGAAAGGAAAGGAAAGGACACTTAAATAAAGAGATACACTGAGTTACCGTTTGTTTGTTTTTGCCAATTTTTAACAAACACCCCCCCCCCCTCCTCTCACCAGTTTTGTGTACTAGAATTGTTTTTAAACAATAAAAAAATTAGTTTTAATTTTTTGTCTCATTGATAATGTAAGTTAGCATGCTCTTAAAATTTTCTTGATAAAAAAGTGAGCCACAAATAATTTTTTTTTTGTACTTTTTCATAACATATAAGAAATCTAAGACTATGCTAACACATTGACAACCAAATAGGCTTTAAAAAAAATTAGTCATTTGTTTATTTATTTATTATTATTTTGAATTGTTTTGCTTCTGCGTTGGGACGTTGATAACTTCAAAATTTCTGAATGTTTTGATTTTTCTGATATATTTAATCAATATAACATTTAATTATCAAAATGGACTTAGGGATAATTAGGACCATATTTGTAGCATATTTTGAGAAAACTTTGAAATATTGCAGGTACACTTTTCACTTCACTGTGTTAGAAGGCAAAAAAAAAAAAAAAAAAAAAATTATATATACATATATAGGCCTATATATCGATCTTGTTTCAAAAAAAAGGTCTATCTCGTATTTTGTCAGGGGAAGCTAAAGGCCTATCTCGTTTTTTGTCAGTGGAAGCAAAAGGTCTATCTTGAGCGCAATCTCCATAACGTTCGGGAACGAGATAGGCCTTTTGCTTCCCCTGACAAAATACGATATACACCTTTTTTTCGCAACAAGATTGATATTAGCTTTCTTGTAGTAAAAATAAGTATAAAATATATATATATATTTAGAAAATAGTTGGTAGAGATTAGAGCACGTTAAATTGAAAATTAATAAAATGCAAAGATTCTCTAATTTATATATATGTAGTAAATTGGGACTGAATATCAATAATGATATGATTAAAACTTACCATAAAACTCAGTTCCTCGTTGAGAAGTAAAAATAACTTTCTGTTCATCATCGAACATGTCTGAACTACGAGTGATGATGTCATACTTTGAAGCAAGCAACAATAATGGTTGCATTTCTTCTTGTACTGTATGGAAACCAGAAATTAATTAAGTCATTAACGCTGCATTTCATGGCATAAGTGTTACTTGCTCTTCAGTCAATGTTTCTTAGAGTGGTAATAATGAATTAAAGGAATAGACCAGAGAAAAACATATCACAAAACACTTGATGGGATTTACATAAATAACATCAATTTATCTCAAAACCCAACTGTAGCCCCGTAGCAGTGATCAGAAAATTCGATTTATGTAACCCGCACCACATTTTCATACTAATTTTTGCATGTTTCTGACGTCATAAACATGAAGTTTCACGCAAAGTGCATACTTTACAGTATTTTCACGCTCTCTCGTGGGGCTACATTAAAATTATGGTAAAAATAGTCATCAGTTTTGAAGATCCCATTTTGTGTTTATTCATTAAAAAGCACATGTTGTTTTATGTGGTCTATGGCTTTAAGAATCAAACTGTTTCACTTCAATAACTCATAAAAAGCCAATAGACTTACATTAATCGTGTCAGTACTATATCGATGCTTACCCCTCGCAGTGA
Source organism: Ecdyonurus torrentis (assembly GCA_949318235.1). Lineage (NCBI taxonomy): Eukaryota > Metazoa > Arthropoda > Insecta > Ephemeroptera > Heptageniidae > Ecdyonurus > Ecdyonurus torrentis. The sequence goes on from OX439136.1 coordinate 6,255,294, forward strand.
ACGTACTACACTTGACAAATTTTGTGAAAAATTACCGATCTACACTTTACAAATACCAAGCTCACCCATCTAGTTCTCCTGTTAAAACACGTAGAAGCGCCAAACGTAGATCGTTCATTTTTCACAAAATTTGTAAAGTGTAGTCCGTCCACTTTGACATGTAAGCATCTTGATATGTTTGTTGTTCTCATTTGTTTTTTATTGTGTGTACAAAACACAATAATTAAAATATATATCAGATAAAATTGAATGTGCAAAGATTATTCAAAAGATTTGACTAACAAATAAAGAAAAAAAAAGTAACTGTTTTGAGGCTGACTCTTTAAAGCCCTTGTCAATTTACTTTTTTTATCATTTAGAATACTAGATTGATAATTACCATATCTTATTACTGTATCCATGAATTAGATACTAACACGTTGATGTTGTATTTATTTTTATTTTAACGGTTATTTCATGCATCTGACGTCACAATGTACCGATGGGGCCGTGATAGGGGTAAAGAACTTGAGGGAGGGGTTTAAATTTATCACGTGACCAGAGCGGCAACTGTGATTGGCGGGGGTACATTGTGACGTCAGATGCAAGAAATAACCATCAAAATGAAAATAGATGAAAATAAATACAAAGTCAACATGTTGGTATCTAATTCATGGATAATAAGATAAGGTATGATAATTATCAATCTTGTATTGTAAATGATTAAAAAGTAAGTTGACAAGGGCTTTAAGCAAATTCACTCACATATGCTTCCATTTCTACTAACTATGCATGCAAAGTACATCAAGTCAAAACAGAAGAGGATGTGCGTCAAATAGCTTAAAGTCAGCCTCAAAACAGTTGTTCCTTTATTAGTCAATTGTGTTTTAATTAATATATAATGAAGACATTTGCACGAACAACTATATATCATAGTGAGCTATCTATAATGTCTAATGTCCATTTAACCTTTTTTTTTATTTTTTATTATTATTATTTTTTTTTTGCTGCAAATGACCTTAATGGAAAAATATAAAATTTTGGGTCCATCAGACGATATTTCATTATTCAATGTCAAGTGGACATCTGACATTACAGTGGCACCACAACGTATAGTTGGACGTGATAATAATTACCTGCAGGTTCTACAGGTGTGGAAATGTCTGTAATTGCAAAAGGTCCTTCTCCATATCTATTACGTGTAGCTACACTTAGAGTGTAGTTACGACCAGGCTGTACACCTTGGAACATGTACGAGTAACTGGTCTGGTTAGGAACTGCTACTATATCCTATATCAAACATCAATACACATGCAAAGTAAATAAAATAGAACTTGCAAGTTTTAATCTGATATTTCAGTTTAATTTTAGAATTCAGTAAAATGGCTTACGTATTGACTAGTAAAGAAACAACGGTTTTGAGGCATATTATAAGTGATTTCAGTCACATCTACTTCCGTTTCTCCTTACTATGCATGCGCAGTGAGTCAAAACAGAAGCGGATATGAGCGAAATTGCTTATAGTCGGCCTCAAAACAGTTGTTCCTTTATCAGTCCATATATATGAAATGAAATTAAATTATTAGGAATTTTCAGTGTAGCAAATCTTGGTGAAAGGAAATTTTAAAACATGTCTGTTTTCTGTGACAAAATTTGTCTTAAAAAATAAAATAAAAATACTACTGCTATATCATATTATATATAGGATAATAATACCTTTATAAATACAAAATCTGAAAGAAAAACCAATAATAATAATACCAACTCTAAAATAGGGACTTTACTCCTAATTTTCGCCCACATATCATCATTAACTAAAAAAGCTTTGCAACCTTAAAGGAATAGAACACATTGAACAAAAAACATGTCTAGTATCATAACATACCTAAATATCAACATTAATTTGACCGGAGTCATTGATTTCTAATTTATTTTCCATTTACAAAATGTCATAAACATGCAGCTGACATTTTGTGAATGGAAAATAAATTAGAAATCAATGACTCCGGCCTAATCAACGTTGATATTTAGGTTTTTTAGTATACTAGACATCGATCTTATTGCGAAAAAAAGGCCTATCTCGTTTTTTGTCAGTGGAAGCAAAAGGCGTATCTCGTATTTTGTCAGTGGAAGCAAAAGGCCTATCTCGTTCCCGAACGTTATGGCGATAGCGCTCGAGATAGGCCTTTTGCTTCCACTGACAAAATACGAGATACGCCTTTTGCTTCCACTGTCAAAAAACGAGATAGGCTTTTTTTTTCGCAACAAGATCGACATGTATTTTGTTCAAAGTATTCTATGTCTTAAAAAATAAATTTATATTAATAATGCCATGCTAACAAATGGAAGCTTACCCTCACAACACATCCTCTGTTTTTACCCAGCAGCAATAAAACACATACCTCAATTAAAAATTGAAATGTTTCCCTATGTAGTGCAGGAATACCTGTTACCAAAGCTCCTTTTTATAGAATAACTTTTAATATTAGGTATACTTTATACAAATATATAGAACTGGCAAGATATTGGTGCAATGGAGGGGGCAGGGGAAAACGTTAAAAAAATAAAGTATGGCATAGGAATAGTTTTAATAATAATTATGTAAAAAAAAAATAAAAAAAAAAACTTTTTATTTTTATCTCCATCACATTTAATGATTTGTTTTTTCTCAGTGCGCTGTACAATCTAGATATCTTGCCAGTTAAATACATAAAACCACAAGCAGTGCATGAGTATCTAAAGTACACTAGAAATTCCTCAACTACTCTAACTGTATATTAATATTTTTCATTGTTAAGCCATTAATAAAATGAAAGTTTCTTGAGTGAAGTTTGCAATGTTACAGTGAGAGTACTTGTTATTTTCTAGTAACTTTATGCTTATTCTAACCTTTACAGCTGAGTATGCATTAGATTTTGATACACGACGTTCGCTCAAGTGTAACACATAAGACAGCACAGGACCATGAGGGAAAGGAGCAGGGGCCCAGGTCACCGATACGTGCGTAGAGTCAACTGCTGCGGCACGAACCCTGGTGGGTCGAGAGGCAGGAGGTGAGGTATCAGCTAAGGTTCCGATCACAACACTGGGAGCTGATGTCACCACCCACTGGGCTGCAACCGGGTGTGGGGATATCAGAGCTGCCACTCGGAACTAAAAATATCATGAAAAATATAAGTTATAGAAAAAAAAATGAAATTAGCAATATCAATAGCAATTGAGCCTACTAGTTCCAAAAATTGCTTCTTCCATTTTCAACAAAAATGATATCATACCAGCAGGCTCGGACTGGCCATAAGAGCAAGTCCGTGGTAGCGGACGTGGCCCCCCTTGTTTGGAGGCCCCTAAGGCCCTAAAAGAGGTGTAACCAGGGTGTTTCGCCCCCTTTTATTGCCCCCCCCCCCCCTAGAGGGTGTTACGCCCTTTTCACGGACGTGGCCCCTTCAGTGCCAGTTCGACCCTGACCAGATAGTGATAAGAAGACATTCACCTTTATTGAAAATGGAAGAAGTGGGTTTTAGAACTAGTATAAACTCAATTATTTGCATGCAAGTTATGGTAACAAAATGCTATAAACCCCTGGCACCCTTGTGCATGGTTGCCATCTTTGTGGTAACAAATACATTGCCCGCCACCCACCATGTTGCCAAATTGGCGATATTTTGCAGCTCTTGGCGATGAAAATGTAACATAGAAAATCTAAAACATTTTTGATTGAGTGGCAATGCATTGCCCAGAAATAGCATAAAAGTGGCAATATTTTGCCCTCTAATGGCAATAATAGAAAATACAACCTGGCCACACAAAAGTATAAACAACTTTTTCCCATCATTCAGTTTTTTTTTTTTTTTTTTTTTTTTTTTTTTTACTTAGCATTATTTTTCTAGTTTTACAAAACTGACTGGGCTTGATTCAACTCAGTTATTGTTTAAAATGAGAATTTATGAAGGAATGCAAATAAGTCAATTTTCCTCAATTGATACATACAATATCAAGATAACTTACCCTATAATTTGTATATGGTTGTAGGTTAGTTACTGTCTTATTAGTTTCAGATTGCCAGATATCATTGAGGTAATACTGCCAGATAGAGCCTGCCATATCTGCATACTGCCATTGTAGTCTATATAAAATATCAGGATGACGAGTCTTCTCCCATTCCAGACTTAAGGAGGTAGCTTTGAGTGAATCAGCAACCAAAGCAGGGGCTGATACTTTGCCGATACTCTCTGTAAATATTCATATTTTTAGTGTGTTGCAATTTATTCACAATATACAGGAGACCTGAGGAGGGGGAAGAATGAATTAAATGTTCTGTCGATAAAGATATCAAGGAAAATGAACCATCCCGGAGGGGGGAGGGGGGGGGGCTAATGCTTAAACTTCATAATGAACTTTTTTTTTTCAATTTCTAATGCAAATGTGTTTACTGACAACAGAAAGAAAAAGTTACAAAATCAACCCCCTGGTCAAGGTGTATGTATAGAAGGTGGTATAATTTGCCCTTTCACTGTCGTCAAAACTCAGTTCCCTTCGTAAAACTTCGATTTTTGACATACATCATAGAAGGTGACTGTCAACAGAGCCACGTGGTCTCTCAGGTACTGTACAATGCATTATTACCTGGAAGAGGAGGAGGGATACAAAATTTCTCCTCTTTTCGGTCGCTTTAAATTTCCCCTCTTGTTTTAATTCACCTCCTGTGACGTTTCATACGAGAGTTAATAGTGACCAATAAAGCCATCTCTTGATCATAATTGAAATTAATGTTAGTGAGGGCTTACGCATCGAATCTCGTCAGCTGTTCAGCGCGCCCTGAAGACATGAGTCAAATTGGAAACAAAATTGACCCTCAAAATAGATAAATTGGAAATATCATTTTTTGTTAATTAATTAAATTGATTTAGATTATTTTTATTACTATTTGCTGATTTTTGGAAGGAATTATAAATATTTTTTGGAAATTATCAGTCTCTCAATGGACTGTGTAGTCGCGCCCCAGGCTATAGCCTGGCTATCGCCTGGCTATCGCTGCGTAACCGTGGTATCATTATTTTCCTGCAGAGGCGCTGTTTTTGTTGACTATGTACTCTCGTATACCTGATGCAGCCTAGGCAAACTACACCACCTTCTATATATATATATATATATATATATATATATATATATATATATATATATATATATATATATATATATATATATATATATATATATATATATATATATATATATATATATATATATATATATATATATATATATATATATATATATATATACATCTTGCCCCTGGTTATGATAAATTGTGCTAGCAAAATTTTCACTTATAACTATGGGACTCTCTCTTTACTATGCAAGACCCTTGCTATGGTTCACATTTATTTACCACTAAGACTTATAGTCAGACTTACCACTAAGTTTCTGGAAATATTTGTTGAGAGCAATATTACAACCAATAATACAGTATAGTTCACGAGGAAGTAATAAGCCTTGGGTTCCATTCTGTAATCAAAAACATAGGAAAATATTATTTAAAATATACAGAACCACATTATTTCTTTAATAGAAAATTTAATTCTTTTATTAATGACATTTGCATCGCAGTTACGTACATAGTCTTTCATATATCGTCACATGAATAAGGCAAAGAAAATAAAATCATAAATTTGTACTATACAATGCTGATTGTAAACCCTGTTCTCTGCACCTAAAATGATGATCACCTTTGGTAATTGAAATGGATGCATTCACATTTTTTAGTGCAAGAAATTTCTTGCACAAAAAAATGTGTTTAACCAGGGTTTACGAGCAACACTTTATGGATTCATTATTTTCATAAGTTTTTATTAAAAAAGAAGTTAAAATAATAATACTAATAATAAAACAAAATAAAGGACATGTTTTCAGAACATGTATGACCTAATAGCAAATACCTTGATTATAATTTCTTGGTAAAATTTGCATGCGTACGTATCCATCTTTTTGCACACACATGTCTGATATTGATATATATTAGAAGCCCGCGGACAAAAGGTTCATGATAAAAGACTACCCCAACTCTGCCAGTACAAAGGTATATCGTGGTGGTGGCAAGGGCTAGCTACGTAATTTTTTTTTTTTTTTTTATCCTATAGGGCCTTATTTTGTCTGCGGGCGTTATATCTCTTTCTGCGTGTATAAGGGTGTATGCATTCATGATAAAGTCGACGCCATGTTGGATAACTCAATAACATGGGTAGCATAGGACAAAAAATAATTTTGCCAGTTTAAAAACACTATATGCAATATTTTTGGGAGCATTGATGTTGTAAATATGTTGAATTCGTCAAGTATGTGAGAAAAATAACAATTAGCAAAAAATTAACCAATTTCCCAAAGAAAATTGGCTTAAATGAAGTTTAATCGGGCAATGTTATGGCCTCCAAGCGTAATAAATATGACGTCATCCGCATACACCCTATACATAGTATACATACATCGTTTGCTAATACAAAATATGTTGCATACATAGTATAAAATATATAACTTACGCAAACATCTTGACAATTGGACTCCAAAGCAAGCTTCCAAGCTTCACAACCTCTAGAACACTAAAAACAAAAGAACAAATCGTTATAGTAATTGTTAATTAAAACAATAAAACAGACAAAATACACACGTGCTTCTATTCAATTAGGAGGCGTGGCACTTTTGTTTACATGCATTCGTCATATCGGTCATATGGTGGTCGTGATGCGCGCGCAATTGCGAGGGTTGATTTGATTAAATTTAATTTATTTAAATTATACTTCAACATTTTGTGTGCATTACTTAATTAATGTTAAATTAACTGGAATACAATGTTCTTTTTTTTTTTAAGTCTCTTAATTATGTCATGACAATATTTTTATACTGTATAATAATACCCGTATAAACTATAGGCATTGTTTTTATTTTTGTGTCTGGCAAATTTCCAAAAATAAAAAATGTATTAATTAACATAATGAGCATGATAATTATATATACAAGACTAATGGTAGTGTGAATTTTATGCTGTTGCCAGAGAGAGAGAGAGAGAGAGAGAGAGAGAGACAATTAAGAGAGACAAAATAATAAAAAAGTATATTTTATTGGATATCAAGTGGAAGCGCTTTTACCAATCACCATTCAAAAGTTGGCACAGAAAAAAAAATCATAATTAAAAGCTGATCATCCAATTTTGTATCCTTTATTAGCATTGCATTGAAGGAACACATCATAATGTTTATAGCGATTTTTATAGAGGATAAAATAAATTTATTTTATGTAGGCCAGCCAGAATCCATAAGCCCAGACAAATTTAAATGAGGGATTAATTAAGTGCTGGAAATATAATTCAAGAAAAAAAAATTATATCATCGTTAACCATTGAATTAACAATTTTCCCACATTTGACATTTTTTATTTGTATCTTTTAAAAAAAAAAAAAAAAAAAAAAAAAAATCGTGAACATTTTGCAATGCTGTTGGAATATTTGTGATGAAAAGAATTATTTTAAAATTTTTGCAGACGATATTATGCATTTTATTTCTTTGCTACATTATATAAAATCTATAGCAAGTAAACAAGCCATTGGCTTAACATAATTCTTATATAAAAAAAATTCTGTACAAAAAAAAAAGTATAATTGAAATAAAAATATAAATGAGAAAAAAAAAAGCAAAATAATAATAATTTATACGCACGCCATATACAAAAACAAAGCTTCGATCTATAAAAATATAAACTACGAAAGTAGCCAAAATAAGAGCACATAAGACCCCTCCCCGTCGTGTCAAATTTTACTGACAATATAACGCGCGTGATAAATGAAGTGCTAATTATGCATGTCCATTCTGTATTGTTTCATATCATCTTTTATATCCCCATATCTTAAAGATATAGAGACTCTCGTCAAGTATATAAGCAGCTGCCCTCATCTGTACTTGCCTCTTAATTAGTCAATTTAAAAAACACGCTAGCTCACTTAGGTTCTATATAATAATAATCACTTGTATTGCCCGAGCGCACGCGTGCTATATAATATATTATAACAAAACAAAAAAAATAACATCATATCATTCAGTTAAGAAAAAAATAAAAATGGGAGAAATATTTATAATGGTCATTGTTTTTTTACTGGTTTTAATTTAAAATTTTCTTTGAAAATAATCATCTTATTAAACAGAATTATGTTAAAGAAAAGGATAATAAATAATTTATAGAGTATAGAGTAATTTTTTTTATATCTCTTTATCCGCGTTTACTTTTCTTTTTTTTTTTTTTTTTTTTTTTTTCTTTTTTTTTTTTTTTACACTTACGCAAAATTATAAAAGGGACAGCATAAAACGATTTTTTTCTTGCAATATATTTGTTTCTCTTGCTTTGTTTGTTTGTTGTTGTTTTTTTTTTTTTTTTTTTTGGGGGGGGGGGGTAGAATTAGACCTCTTTTATAATTTTTGCTAAAAGTATCAAAATAAAAATAAAAAAACAAATACGCGAAAAGAAATAAAACGCAATGCTATTAAATTTTTTTTGAGAGAGAGAGAGAGAGAGAGAGAGGAGAGAGGAGAGAGAGAGAGAGAGAGAGAGAAAAGCACAAAGCAAAGAACAAAAAGTATAAAATATAAGTTTTTTGTACGTGAATAAAAATCTTGAAGAAAAAGAAATAAAAATTACACAAAAACGGTTACTTAAAAAAAAAAAAAAAAAAAAAAAAAAAAACAGCAGAAAACATTACAGTCCATGATAAAATACGATAAATATTACAAAATTTCGACGCTGCACTTGGCACACATATTGCTATAGTCATCATAATTTTATTCAAGATAATAATATAAATATATCACCATAATATACTACGTTCATTCAGTTTAAAGTTACATTATTTATATAATGTTATGTTGCTTTATTTTTTTATTCAGTTCATTAATTGAAGTATATATCGCAGTATAGAAGCTTATCATTAAATATTTTGAAACCATAAAAGTATACGTAACAACGTACGCGTATATAATTAATTGAGTCTTGAACTATATCGTCAAAAATAATATTAATATTTAATGATTAAAAACGAAAAAGGGACCCAAAAAAAAAATAATAATAATAAAGGTTAAAATAAATATGTGTATTAAGTAATAAAAATTATATATAATTTTTTTTTAAATTCAATTCAAATGCAAAAATGAAAATTATCTTCGATTTATCATATTTCAAATTTGGGGGGAGCGATGGGGGGGGGGGGGGAGGGGTTACAACAAACTTTAAGCGGACAATGAAGATAAATATTATGATATTTATTTCTAATATAATATATACTTTGCATTACTGTACAAAAATAAGTATTCTTTTAGAAGCCAAATATGCAAAATAAGCTTCCCACTGTAGTTGTGATGAAATTAGGAGAGGGGGAGAGAGAGAGAGAGAGTAATACGCAATAGTATAATTTTAAAAAAATAATAAAAAAAAAAATGGCACAAATATTACATATTATATTAATTTTAATTAGATTTTTATATATAAATAAAAAAATTCATACATAATTGAGCACCATAATTTAAAACTATAAACACAAACTTTAAAAATTGTTAATATGAATATTATAAATTACAATAATAGAATCACGCATTATATGAATTTAATTAATTTGAGTACTTAAATTATCAAAACACTTATAACATTTTTAAATTTAAAGAACCAAGTTAAATTAGGTGTTATAAGTGTTAATATTGCATTACAGTATATTATATATTTTTTAAAAAATAATACATTATATATACATATTATATATTTTGTTATTATAATTAAAGAGTTTAGTAAAATTGATGTCATATAGAATTTACACCCAACATGCATGAATTAATTTCTTCTTTTAAGTTGAGACGTAATAAAAAAGCCCGCACATTTCGTCTCATAACAACGATCCTTATCCATAACTCAAAATGTTATTTAATAAAAAGGGATCAATATAAGTCACTTTAATACACAAATTAATCGTAAAATTTT